>CM076581.1:765478255-765767729 GCA_034641835.2 Pinus albicaulis | reverse complement strand
GTCAAGGAATAAATTCATAGAAAAATTAGTTAGATTGTTATTTTATTCATTGTATATTTTGGAGAGAAATATGACACTTATTTTATCTTTTGTGGATGGTTAGCCAAATTCCACAAAGGAAGGGAAATGTTTCAATCCTAGTGTGAAGTTGACATAAATTTAAGGCAATTTAAATTAAAATTCAAAAATTGTTTGGAGTCAAAACCTTCCAAAGTGGTTATGAAACCCCCTGCAATCATTATTTTATCATACAAAAACTTCATTTACTATTTTAAAGGAGGATTTTTCATAATTTTTCTCAAATAATGGACTACCATATCAATTAAATGTGTGAGGATTTTGACCATGAGATAGGGTTTTCATCTTTGAACAAAAAAATCTCTTAAACCATGGGGGATCTCGTTGCATGCCATACACTTTGGAATTGGCACAACGAGGAGAATCCAATAAGGGTGTTCATGAAATGATAAACCATGATTTTTCATGCCATTTTGGTCAAAAAAGGTGGGGCACTAGGTTTTCCATACATCCTTTTAGGGCTACTTGTCCATTGAAGGTTTTCAAATGATGTAATCATAACATATATTAACAAAATTCAAGAACCAATGTTGATCTAGTCGGATTTAGGTGGCCACCCGCCTATTCTACCTACACCTCTAATTAGTTTCATCAGTTTTCTTATTTATAGCACAATTTACTATTTTTAACATTTTTTTGGATCATGAACTTTCGAAATTGTTTCGACACCCTAAATGACATTTTTTAAGTTCCATAGAAAGCCTATAACCATAGGAAAGGGGCATAAATATTTAGTATTCAGAGATACATTTCTAACGAGGTATCTTGCACGCAAAACAAAGATCATATGACCAAGTTACGACCCTGGGAAGTTGGTTGCCCATCTAACCCCAATGGGGCCCACATTCTCCTTGATTTCCATATCCTAGGGGTAGGATTTTTGTTTTTTATGGTTTCCCTTTGATGTTCAGTAATAAAAAGGCCCTTGAGCCTCATTGTAACACAATTCAATGGCATGTAGCCACCACATCTCTTCTCAAATATTAGCTACAATTTCCCGAGCTAGTTATTTCCATTCTGTATGTAAGCATATTACAATTATTTGATATTAATGAAATGAGAATTTATTTCTTCTACATCTCTATGTTTATGCTTATTATTTTATTCTATTGTGTTATTGCATAAGTCTAGATCATTGGCATCAGAGAGGTACTATCTTTCTTTGTTTTTCTTTGCATGTCCCCAACGAGGTCAGGGTATAAGGAGTTAGGGCTTGAACTGGTTGAACCTTTGCCATACCAGCCTTGCAAACCCCAAAAACCTAGTATGGAGGAAGAAAAGTAAGACGAGGGAGAAAGATATCATTTCAAGATATTTCTAGAAGAATCCCTTGAGAAAAAAAGGAACGTGATGATGGACAACTTCACTCAGATCCTTCGGTAGATGCCCACATGAGACACATCTTCATCCGACAGTCACTCTGGAGGTGTCACTCCCTTCAAGGTACAAGTCAACTTTGACATTCCCATACTTGAAGGCTAGATAGATGCAGACATTGTAGATAGATGGTTAAATATTTTGGAAGGATATTTTTTGGTTCATTATTTTTCCAATTAAGAAAATATTACTTTTCCACTCCTCAAAGATGCCCCCCATGTCAAGGACTAGTGGAAAACCTAATGTGAATAGAGGGATGAGAGATAACCCTCCCTGTTCTCATTCGCAACCACTTGGAATTCATTCCGAGATGCCATTAGGTAATGGTATTACCTTGTGGGGAGTTATGAGGAAAAGTACATACAATGGACGACGTTGCGAGAGCAAAGGGATCAAGATATGCATGAGATGATGTTAGGTCCCTATATTACTAGTCTAGTCCCTTATTGTTGTTAATGTAACCCCCTTATTTTTATTTTTGTACCCTTGTAACCCCCATATTGTTATTATTGTGCCCTTAAATTATTATTGTTAGGTCGGCTAGGATTACATTGTGGCCCCACTAGGATTAAATTATGGCCCCATGGACTCCTATATATAGAAATGATGTTTTGTCATTGGTATCATCCAAGAATTGTTCATTTATGTAATGTATTGGAGGTTTCCCCCTCAAAGTGGCTAATTTCTAAGGTGTTGATCTCTCTTTTCTTCTATTTTTGGAGTTGGTTTCACAACATTTGGTATCAGAGCTTTGGATTCTAGGGTTTCACTGCTCCTAACAGGTCATCGTGGAATTTTCAATATACAATTTTGTATACAAAGGTTCAGAAGCTGAAATTTTTAGAGCGTTAAGCTGAAATCCTGAGGAACATTGTTGCAAAATTTTAGACCTTAGTTCGCAATATTTTCGGAGATATGGTCTATGTAAGTTAGGGATTTTTTAGGCTTCTGAATTTCATCTCAAAGATGTGATCGTGGGAAACTATTCATAACTATCTCTCTGAGCATCGGATTGGAATTCTGTAAAAAGTGGCTGCAAGTATACAGACAATAGTTTCTTTTCTATAAATTTCAAAGTCGAAGGAGGAAGCAGTGACACATGTAAAGTCGTACAAGTTTGCTCTATTAGCAACCTATAAATATAGGATTCATAATTTTTACTTGACTGATGATAGTCGTATAAATATGTACATACTTTTCCTTCTACAAGTTGTTTTCTCATATTCTGTAAAAATTAAAAAAATTAAAAAGAGGGTAAAAAGTCCCAAAAGAAAAATCAAAGGACTTAGAAAAATGATATACCCCAAAAGGAAAAAGGTGAATAAAATAGGAAAGTGTGCAGGTCTAAATGCCACTATTTTTTACTTTTTACATTTGATTATGGCAGAGTGTCAATAAATGCCATAATCCATGATGAGTTGAACTGCTTAATATTGACTTGTCATGTTTCAATTTACTTTTTTTAGATAGAGAATAAAGAGTCGTCATACAGTTTAACCCTGACAATTCAGTAGTTAGGTAGAGAATAAAAGGAACCCAATATTTTAATTTGGGTCCTTGGATGAAATAAGGTATAATTAGATAGTTTTAACTGCTTTCAAAAGAATAAAATGTTCAAGGTTGCTAGCTCAAATGCACCTGCACAAATGGAAGGAAAAAATGTTAGATTAAAGATTGGGTAGGTAGAAGAAGGTGGGAAAATCATTGTAAATATCTCTCACTAGGCTACAATAACTAATTTCCCTCCCCTATATTTATTCTACATTCTAGACTTTCAGTCAAAGAGGCTCAGAGCATTTCTCTAACTTCTGTTGGGACCGGACCCAAGGCTCAATGACTGTTAAGTTAAAAATGTTTGAATTCCTATAATAATCCCTAATTTTCATCATTTACCATTCATGCATTCATCACCATGCAATTTCATAAGTAAAGACTCCATTTTTACTTAATGATACATAAAACCCCCATTTGATTAACTACCTACATCTCATAAAGCATAAAACCCTCAAAAGTACATTATATCCTAAGTAAAAGTGATTAAGTTATGATAATGAAGCTTTTCTTTAATTTTCACTTTTATTAGTTATATTTATGTATTTTGAGTATTCACTTTTCCCTTTGTCATATTAACACTAACATATTTATTAATTCCCTATAAAAATCATTGTCATATTAATATAATTCCCTTTTTACTAAATATCCTTGAAAAACCCACTATTATAAACTTTATCCAAAGTCTATTATCCCACATGTTCTAATAAAAGCCCCCATTAAAACCCCTTTGGCATAAAACTAACCATATAAGTATTCATGCCCCTATAGTAAATAGACACCTTCGTAGTCTATTACTATATAATAAAAATAATATGCAAAAAACACTTTATACATATTTTATATATGTTTAAATCAAAAAATATATTCCCCAATCCCATTTCCCGAGTAAATTAGTCTACCATGTAAATAGCCTCATGCTATATACATTAATCTTAAACCCTGGTTAACACATATTAACTCGCTTCATGTGATTTTACCTTATATATAAACTTGGTTTATGTACATGAATCCTTTTTCCAAATAATGTAGCCCGGCGCCCCCACAAGTTATCCATAGCTGCCTGATCAATCATAAACTTCTAATCCAACGGTCCTAAATTGACGCGTTACCCAGTTGACATACCCCACCACTATATTCCTTTCCTAATGTCACGTTAAACCTAGACCGTAGATCTATCCTCTCAGATCAACGGCTTATATTACATCCCAGTCCCACTTACCTTTTCCCGCAGCTTAAAAAGCAATCTCGACCGTTCACATCATCTGAAAAAATCCAATGGTGTGCATTCCATATCGCGCTCCAAAAGTGATCGACCAATGTTTATTAAAAATTTTGCGATAAATTTTTTTTTACGAAACCACCATATGCTACGTGTCTGATTGTTATTCGATCGCGTTCATATTTCCAAATACAGCTTACCACTAAAAGCCAACGTGAAAACTGCTGACGGTTTTCGCATTTGAAAAACAAACTGCCTCCCACCTTTGGATAAGATCTACATTCAATGCATAAATAATAAATACGAATCGGAGTTAAAAAACCTTTGATTTATGATCTCTTTTATATATATCTATTTGTTCATTCCCGACTAATAAAAATACGCTTGACTGTGAAATACCTTTCACCCAATATTCAAGCCTATTCCCTAAGAAAGCTAAGTTTGACCATATTTCCACTGTGAAAACTAATTAACCCACTTGATGCACCTGTAAGCTGGACCTGGCCTCACATTCGGCCTCAACATCAGAAACCCTTTCAATGAGCTAGATATCTACATTTAAGGTATTTTCCAATAGATTAAAGCCTGCAAAATCAATTTGTAACCATCAATAATCAAAACAAGCTTTCAATTAAAATATATCACCGAGAGAAATTGCCTGAAAACACCAAAAAACAGGCCAAACCTTGGCCAATTTTTCCCAGAAAGCCCTGTTTTTTACTGTGAACCTTTTTAAAGCCAAATTCCTCAATTTTCACAGTATAAAGATTAAATTCAAGGATCTGAACAACTAAAACCTCTAAATTACCTTTATAATCCCTGTTTTCAATCAAACCCATTCAGAAAACCCCTATTTCTGTTTTATGTCGGTTTTACATCTTCAGATAAACCTAATTGAGAAAAAAATCCCAAAAGAAGCCATCCTTAGCCTAAATTTCTCAATTTCATCTCTATTAAAGTAAATAACTCCTGCAAACAGTCTAATCTTGCAGTAGCTACCCAAAATTCCTAAAAAACAGAGTTAAACCTCCACAAACAGATCTCATTCCATAGGACTTTCAAAAAAGCCTTCAATCACCTCCCTACAGACCTGGATTTCATTAAAAAATTGTTTGATTTTTGCAGGTTATTATCAAAATATGGATTTGGGCCAACAGTTTCAATACTAGTTGATAAAATTGTTTTCTCCAAATTCTCAGATTTTAACTCAATATCTTCATGCAACAAACAGTTTGTATACAAAGAAAGAACAAAATCAAGTCAAAGAGAGATCAGAATGATGAATTTTTCATAGTGAATGGTAAAATTGAAATCAGAATTCACAATGACAGTAAAAACATAACAGTCAAAGAGTATCAGTGGTTAAAGTGTATCAAGTAAAAGTCAGAGTGAAAGTTAAAACAAAATTACAGAGCAGTCAAAGGTAAACAGTAAAAGTAAATACAGAGATAGTAAATGGTAAAAAGAGATGAAAATACTTTCACCAACAATAAATTTTATCCAAAGTGAAAGTAAAATAGTTAAAAGAACAAAAAGGTGAAAAGATGAAAAAGAGAGCAAGAAGGGACATTTTTTTTGCACAAATTTCCTGTTTAAGTCATTGTTTTGCAGAAAATATTGTGACCAATAGAAGATGATTTTTTCAAAATTGAAGGAGTTTTATGTTCTTAAGAGGTCCATATACAACAACCTCTCTCACATTTCTAACATCCATTATGGATTGGGAAATATTAAACAATATTGGAGAGCACTGTTTGCAGAAAATTCCTGTTAAGTCATCATGTTGCAGAGAATATTGTAGGCAATAAGAAATACATCTTACAAAACTGAAGGAGGTTTTTGTTCCTAAGGGACCCATATACAAAAAAATATCTCATTTTTTTCCCAGGTGTTACAAAACAAGAGATACATGCACATTTTTATAGCCTATTTTTCAGACTCTGTAAAACTATGTTTTACAATTCTTTTTGCAGAGCCTATTGTGCACAGATGGAGAGGAATTTTAGGAAACTGAAAGAGGTTTATCTCACCCACATATGCATATATAATAACATATTTCACTTTCTACATATATATTTCATATTGATAAATAAAAAGGTATCATTGGACCCCAAGTTTGCAGAATTGCTGGAGCAGAATGCACAAAGAAAGGAAACAGTTAGTGACTTGGATGCCTTATCATCAACTAAGAGTTGGATCAAATTCGAATTCTCCTCTTTGTCATCACCTATCCATAAAAAATAGTTCCAAATAGATGCATTAGTTTTGAGTTTCCTTTACTTAAGTTCTATTTATGTAAAACAATTGGAGATATTTTGTAAACCAATCTTGATTTTTTTCAAGATATTCTAGTTTAGAATTTGTATAAATACTTCACTCTTTGAAGTATTTTGGTGGAATAAAGTTTCTAAGATTATTATAGACAATTTTTCTGGTGCTTTTGAGGCTCATGTGTTGATTTCATAGCAGCAGTCTGGACAAGAACCAACTGGACTTCATAACTCAGGATTCATGCGATAAGCCAATGAGTAAAGTGATTTCTTATTGTCATTATGTCCTTTTCTGAAGTTACATTCAATTTCATATATGTTGTTCAATATAAATGGTTAATTAGGAATATTGTTTCAGGATAAGTGTAAAAAATTTCCTGTCTTAACTACTTGATCATTTCAATGTTTTCTGTTGATTTCCAGACTTAGGAATCCTTAATTGCTCCTAGTCCCGTTTGACCCCTGCCTCCTTCCTCTTATTTCTAGATCAAAGGATACTTTACTGCCTTTTATTATGAAAGCAAGCCATCTCATTAAATAAAACTATTCAAATCTTTGAGGGTTATCTACCTTGCCCTGAGTATATTAGCATCCTTTTGGCCTTTCCTTCTAGTTTTGCTTGCTACAACTTGACTCCATAGCCCAATGGACTAGTAGATCCCTCTGTGGTTTACCTTGAAGTACCTTTTATTCCCACCAAAAATTCAAACAAAAACCAAGTGCCCAATCATAACTAGCCTGAAATATAAATCCAAAACAAAGTTAAATCATAAAGAGAGATCCCTCTCTGAAATTTAGGAGGGCTAGATCCCTCTAGTTAGTTACAAAGTTTTAAATATTTCTGATAGAAAATTTACTAGAGTGATAACACGCTCTACTGAAACAGTCCATAATTATCTCATTGTGGGAGATTGGACATAAATTTTCCTTGAAGAATCCAAATCAGGTTAGACCTTTAACATTCGAAAAAGGATTAAGAGGGCTAATTCAAGGCCAAATTTCAGATATTGAAGATCCGAAATCACATAGATAATTTAGTTTCAATATCGAGCTCCTGAAAAGAAATAAAAAGGTGTGTATTTTTTTCCGAATTTCATAAGACTTGTGTAAAAAATCAGTTTGAAGTGATTCAAAGGGCCTATTGAGCATATATTTCAGTATTGGGTTCTGAAATGCCTCCTAAAAAGAATTCAACACCCATTAATCCCTTAGAATACTCTAATATGACTCATGAAGATGAATAACTGCAACATGATCTATCAAAATTACAAGAGCAAGTGCACCAAATTTTGCTTTCACAAAGAGTAGCAAAAATTGAAATGGAATTTTTGAAGAAAGGCATGGAAGCGAATATGGATTGTTTGACGAAAGGAATGGAAGCTAAGATGGATGGCGTGGAAAATAAGACGGATGGCGTGGAAGCTAAGATGGAGGACATGGAAGAAAAAATGAAAGACAACATGGAAAACATGAAGAATGATCTAAAAGAAGACATTGAATGTTTGACAAAGTTGATACAAGAAATGATTCCTAATGGTGAAAAGATAGTAGAGGAAACTCATGATGAGAACAAAATAAATTTTAATCGTGATTTCATAAACTCTAATGTTGGATTTAAGAACCACCATATTCCAAAGATGGATATGAGGAATTTTGATGGCAAGGATCTCGTAACATGGATACTACAGATGGAGAAATATTTTGATCTCAATAATGTATAAAACACACAAAAGGTACACATTGCAACTTTACATTTAGAATAAAATACATTTTTATGGTATCGATGGCTTTGCTCCCGTAAAAAAATTTTCAACTGGTCAATTTTTACAGAGGAAATGATAGCACATTATGAGGAGACAAAGAGCAACACCTTCTTTAGCCAATTGATAAATCTCAAACAAAAGGGTTCAATGGCGAAGCACATTGAGGACTTCCAAAAATTGAATATAAGGGTAACTAATATTCCAAAGGAACACCAGATTGATTTATTCATAGGGACTTTAAAGGATAACATCCAACATGAAGTTCGCATTCAGGAACCTAATTCATTGGAGAAGGCATTCATTTTGGCAAGAAAAATTGAATGTAAAATTATGGTGACAAGGAAGCCTACCACTCACACCTATAAATATGGAAGTGTTGCTACTCCTAGACTTCCACAACCTACAAGGTTGACACCACAACAATTAGAAGAAAAAAGAGAAAAAGGGCTTTGTTGCTATAGTTGTCATATCAAATACACTAAAGGTCATAAGTGTGCTGAGAAGAAATTATTTTACATAGATTGTGAAGAGGAGGAAGAAAATGAAGAAGAAACTTCAAAGTAGAGGATATACACCAGGAAGAAACCCTAGAAGAAGAAGAAATGAGTCCAATGATATCATGTAATACATTGATAGGAATTACCACTCCTCAAACTCTCAATATAGAAGGACATATCAAGAAGAAAAAGGTAATAGTGTGGATTGATTCGGGTAGTACCCATAATTTATTCATTGTAAGGTAGCTAAGGAATTGAAATGTTTCCTATACCCAACACCAGAATGTCAAGTGATGGTTGCAAATGAAGGAAATATAAATTTCTCTGGAAAATTCCATAATATCAAGCTAGCCATGGGGGAATATTTATTGAATATTCCAATGCTTTCTATTCCAATAGGAGGTGATGATGTTGTACTCGGAGTACAATGGTTACAATCTTTGGGACGGTAGCTTTTAATTTTCAAGAACTTTTCTTGAAATTTTTTTCGGAAGGGAAGGAAATCGAATTACGAGGTATCGCAGGGAATCCAGGAAAGATAATAAGCTCTAATTTCATGACAAAGCTTTTGAAGAAATAAAAACGGGGCGTAAATTCACAATTATGCTCACCAAAAGTTCCAACATCAAAATCATCTATTTCTCCAGATCTCCAAAAAGTCTTGGATAATCATTCCAAGGTGTTTGATACTCCCAAAGGACTCCCACATATTTGTGATCATGATCATGCTATTCATTTGATCCCAGGAAGTGTTCCTCCAAACATTAGGCCTTAGAGATATCCTTATATCCAAAAGAGTGAAATTGAACGTATGATTGCAGAAATGTTAAAGGCTAGTATAATTCAACCTAGTCAAAGTTATTTCTCTGCTCCAGTAGTATTGGTGCACAAGAAAGATGGATCATGGCACATGTGTTCGGATTATAGGGAGCTCAATAAGCTCACTATTAAGGATAAATTTCCCATTCCTGTGATTTATGAATTATTGGATGAATTACATGGAGCAATTTATTTTACTAAGTTGGATCTTCGTTCAGGATATCATCAAATTAGAATGAAGACTGAAGATATTCTGAAAACAGCATTTCAAACTAATGAGGGTCATTATGAATTTTTGGTCATGACTTTTGGCCTTACCAATGCACCTTATACATTTCAAGGGTTGATTAATTCCATTTTCAAACCCTTCCTTAGAAAATTTGTGCTAGTATTTTTTGATGATATACTAATCTACAACAGGTCTTGGAAGGATCATGTTCAACATGTTGACAGGGTGCTCAAACTATTGGACGAGAAACAATTATATGCAAAAACATCCAAATGTTTCTTTGGAGTACAAGGTGGAATATCTGGGTCATATTGTATCTCACGAGGGTGTTAAGGTAGACCCTAACAAAATTAAAGCCATTAAGGAATGGAAAGTCTCCACAACCATAAAGAAGTTGTGCGGATTTCTCGGGTTAATAGGGTAATATTGCAGGTTTGTTAAGAATTATGGGAGAATAGTAGCACCTCTAACAACATTATTGAAGAAAGATGAATTTTCATGGACTCTTGAAGCAACTAAGGCCTTTTAATATATTAAAGAGGTAATGTTCCTAGCACTAGTCTTAGCTATGCCAAACTTCACAAAAACCTTTATTGTGGATTGTGATGCCTCAGGAAATGGAATTGGTGTTGTTTTAATGCAAGAAGGAAGACCCATTTCTTTTGAAATTCGTTCAATCAAAGGAAAGTATTTAAAAAAGGATATTTATGAGAAGGAAATGTTGGAAATACTACATGCACTAAAGAAATGGAGACCTTACCCAATGGGAAGGCACTTCAAGGTAAAAACTAATCATGATAGTCTTAAACACTTTTTGGAACAAAGACTATCTTTAGAAGAGCAACAAAAATGGGTCATAAAGATGTTGGGTTATGACTTTTAAATCATCTACAAAAAAGGGAAGCTAAATGTTGTTGCAGATGCACTCTCAATAAAGGATGAAGAGGTGGAAGAATTTCTTTGTGCCATTTCAATTATCCAACCAGATTAGATAATTTAAGCAAGGGATGAATGGAAGAAGGATGAAGAAGTGTGGAATCTCATTCAAAAGTTGCAGCAATATCCTAGTACATCTGATACATTTAGTTGGAAAAATGATTCCTTATGGTACAAATATCGTTTATATATTTGCAATAATTCCCAACTAAAACAAAATATTCTTTTGGAATTGCACACTTCTCCTTTAGGAGGACACTAGGGATTTTTAAAAACTTACCACAGGGTGAAGAAAGATTTTTTTTGGGTTGTCCTTAAATCTTCTATTCAAAATTTTGTGGCGGAATGTTTGGTTTGCCAGGAAAATAAATTTGAGACAATTAAGACCCTGGGTCTTCTACAACCTTTATCCATTCCAAGTCAACATTGGGAGGAGATTTCAATGGATTTTATCACAGATTTACCTAATTCTAAAGGAAGGAGTGTCATCATGGTGGTAGTTGATAGAACTACCAAGTATGCAAACTTTTGTGCATTATCTCATCCATTTAAAGCAAGTACAATTTCTACTGCATTTATGGAAACAATTCAAAACCTACATGGAAACCCGAATATTATTGAGTGACAGAGATCCAATTTTTATAGGAAATTTTTGGACGGAACTATTTTCTTGTTTGGGTTAGCTCAGAGCTCATCTTATCGTCCTCAATCCGATGGTCAAATAGAGATAGTGAATAAATTTTTGGAAGGATATCCTCGTTGTTTTGTATTTGATAAGTAAGCACAATGGGTCAAGTGGTTACCTCTTACTGAATGGTGGTATAACACTTCCTTCCATACTGCAGCAAAAATGACCCCATTTATTGCACTTTATGGATATCATCCACCATCCATCACATATTCTTTAAGGGAAAATTATAGGCTTCAAGCAGTGGAGGATCACATCGAGCATCAACAAGAAGTTCTCCAACTCTTAAAGGATAACCTAAATTTGGCACAAAATCGAATGAAACAATGGGCAGATCAACATCGCAGTGAGAGAATTTTTGATGTGGGAGGCTGGGTATTTTTACGGCTATAACCATACAAACAAATTTCCCTCAAGCAAGCTAAGAAGGATAATAAATTATCGCCAAAGTACTATGGTCCTTAAAAGGTTTTTCAAAATATTGGTACTATGGCATACAAATTGGAGTTTCCTGCTTCTTTGCGAGTGCATCCAGTTTTCCATGTTTCATGCTTAAAAAAGGTTATAGGGGACAAACTTCCAGTTCAAACAATATTTCCAGAACTTGATGAGGAAGGAAAAACCATATTGAAAATTGAAGAAGTCACGGAACAAGAACTCGAAAACTATGAAATCGATCAATTTCAAAGTATCTCATCAAATGGAAGAACTTACCTACTGAAGATTCTACATGTGTAATATCCCAAAATAGGGATTCAGCAAGACATAAGTTTTATAACGGTCTTGAAATGATGAATAAGCTTAAAATAGGTGTGAGAAACACATATACATCAATTGGAGTTTCAACAGCAACTTATATTCCGATTTACAATCTAAAAGACAGGGAAAAGCAGCCATTTCAGCCCTAAAAACGTCATTTTATGAGATTTGCATAAAAATAAGGGGAAATGATGGTGGGATCAGCAAAAAAAATGACTCTAGCTAAGTTAAATAGATCTCCCAGTTGCCATGTGGCTTAAAAACACTGAATTCCCATGACTTAACTTATGCAAAAATTTCTGAAGCTTACACAGCATGATTTTCTGAGGGTTTCATATGTAATATGGTATGAATAAAATATCTGGATTTTATTACATCATTATATAGGAAGTAGAAGAGAATACAGGAATAAATCCTCAACTATGAGGGGCTGCAACCATAGAAGATGACTGAACAAGCCTGACAGCATTTTATTATGGAGAAAACAGTAGTTGGTTATTACAACTCAGATTCGGGAAAATATAATGCATGAATATTCAGATCTATAACATATCCATACACTATAATGTCTCTAGTTTACATACCCCTTGGGGTTTTTAGCAAAACATGAAAGCACAAGAGTAGATTTGAGATCTACTGCAGCAGATCTGCAGAATGATTCAGAAATTGAGAAGTAGATACATCAATGAATAAATCAGATCTGAAACATACATGGATTGGTTGGCCAATCCATGGATCACCACACTGCAAGGAAGGCTCCTTTACACCAGATATATCTCCTCCAAATAGTTTCCAAAATACCCTGCAACTTATCACTTGCAAATAATGCAGTCCAGGGGCATAAAATGCGCTATAGACTTTCTATAGAGTTTGGACTGATGCCAAGATGTATATCTGAAGCTCCAATCAGCTAATACACTCTTACCAGGAGGATAAAGACTCTATCACTAGAAAGAGGCACTAGTATGGCCTAGATCTGAATAGATCTAGCCTCCACCTACTACTGCTTACAAAGACAACCAAACCCTCAACAGGATCTGCATTGTACTTGGAAGAAGAGCTTGGCCAAATGCCTGATAGTGGACAAGAAATGCAAGGCTCCTCCAAGAGCTACTCAATGGAAGAGGTGGGATTCCTACCTAGGAACACCTAGTGCTAAAAAACACTATTCTCTGCTAAACTGCCAAGAGAATAAGAAATGTATAAACAAATAAATTCTTCAGAAATCATATGGTCATCAACAACCCTTTTCTTGTTGTCCTCCTCTTCCTTTTATAAGATTGAGATCTTGCAAAACCCTAAACCATCTCAATTATTTAGCTCCTTTCACATGTGTGGCCTCCATCTAAAACTGCACTATGCATCTAGGAGGTTCATTGCATCTGGACAACATTGTTGATTTGGTCCTGTTGGCCCAGTCAAAAGTCTCAACCCCTTTCACACATAAGGGTGTTTTATTAAAGTAGCCCAGATTTAGCCTTGTTCACATGGGGCATTGATTTATTCACTGATTTTAGGAGTTTTTATGATCCTCCCTTACATATTTATTCAATAAATAGGAAATTAAAGAAAAATTGAATATTCCTATTATCTTGGGCTAATTAGGAATATTACAGTCCCCCCCTCCCAAATGTTGCTTGTCCTCAAGAAAATGTAAGGATAGAACTGAAGAGCCTCCCTTCTTCTTCTTGTAGCATATTTCAAGTGATATGCTCTTCCAAAGAACAAGATGCCTTCTCAACAATATTCCCTCAAGTTGTTCCTCCCATGTGTATAAGCATGCCTTTGGTAAAATTCCCAAATGGCTTTCACCATGAAAAGTTAGGACATAGATGGAAACAAAAATATGTGATCTAGAGGCCTTCTTTAGGCATGGAATCAGAACTGTATTGGGAATCATCATCCCCATGTGGAGTCTCAATCCCCAAGCTATCATCCACAAAAATTGAGTCACCCTCCAACTTAGTAACTCATGAATCATCTCCTCCTCCTTAAGCTCCTACAAACAAGGTGCGATGCATGGCTGAATTTGAGGGATCAAAATGACTATCCCACTCTGCTTCTCCCTCTACTTATGATATGTGTGGAGCTGCTGCTGACCTTGTGCTGAAATATAATGGTCCCCATGAATGACCCAAGTCACTCCACCCTCCAAAACATCCATAATGTGCCTCCTCAGAGAACTCTATCTCTCCAAATGGTTCCTCCCACATGAAGACAAGAGGTGTAGTATGGAAATCATGGTTTTCCAATTGTTTCTCCTAAAACATGAAACATATGAAGTATGGAGAATCATACTCCTAATGGGCACTCTCAACTCTTGTTCCACTCCTCCAATAGAGCTTCCCATAATGATAAGAACATCATCAAAATATGGAAGCATAAACAAATGAAAGCAAGTTTCCATGTGACAACCAGGAGGTGGCATATAGTTCCAGATATGGAACCAGCACAGTGCATCCCTTTCCTACCTCATATCATAGTGAAAAAGGTGTCCTTTCAGCCACTTTTTTGCTACCACATTCATCCTACAAGATCAGATCCTGAAAGTAAAAATTGGTTGCAATGGTGCACAGCAAAAATCATGTGGCCTTCCCCCACAAACCTCAAATAAAATGGCCAACATCAATGCTGCAAATGGCTTCAAGTACACCATAATACAAGATACAAGAAGGAAAGATCCTCCTTGGTACAATATGCTACTCAAAAAGACAAAGGAGTATAATTCATAAAGCAAAAATATACATCCTCCATCATGTACTTTAGTCATTGAGCTGAAATGGCTCACTTGCAATTTCTCCCTCACTTCAAATGAGTGGGGAAGTGGTTGTGTCAAAATATTCATCATCTTTCAGGCTATGCATATCTCCATATGCTGATATACATCCAGTTGGATTCCCTCCCAAGTGAACTCCTCCAGTAAGGAATGGTATGCATTAGAATGCATAGGAAGAAAGCTCACCAATATTGCATGTGGATCTCTCTTCTTATGCTTGAAAATCCAAGTTAGGAAAATCATAGTGAAGAAGATCATAGAAATGTAATAGATGTTTCCATCCACTAATCCATCATACTCCTCTCCTACATGCCTCCATAGTGCATCATCTTTGAAGTGATCCTAGGAATACTCCATCAAATAGTCCAAGCTCCCAAGTGACAGCATTATTGGCCTTTGAACTAGTGCATCTATCATCTTATAGCTACTCCCTTTGACATCCCATATGCCAAAGTCATCATCAAACATAATTCTGCTATATGTGAGAGATTCCTCCCAAAGTGGAAGTACCTCCTCATGCTCCAAGGTCAAAGAGTAACCCCCTTGCACCATGATAGTGCCATCTCCTACTCTTGCAACATCATGCAAAGTATGGAATCAGATCAGTCCATACTCTCTCAATAACAATTAAAGAAATAATAGCTCTAGTTGCCTTCTCACACCATCATCATATAGATCATGGAGCAACATCATAACAGTAGATATGAAAGATATCACATCACTCCAATATACCCAAACTCCTTGTTGCCATATGATGTAAGTGTCCTGCCACATACCCTTAGAAAGAGAATGATGACCAAAATCCTTCAAGAGTAACCAACGCAATCTTGCATCCTGTTGTCCATTATCATATATCTGCAAGTGGTTTCCCAACCTCTTTCTCATCAGCTTCACCCATCCAACCCATGGTGAGTGTCTATCATCATGCCCAAAAGTGGCACTCCTCCAATGGAGAATACCATCCTCCCAAACCAGATTTCTATCTTTGCACTTCATCGGATGTTGAAATTTAATCTTCTGAAGATCTCCAAATGAATACCACTCATAAATGACCAATTTTACCCCATAAGGATCCAAATAGGTGGTAGGAAAAAACCTCCCATCATGATGTGTAGGGCTTATCAAGAAATATCTAACACAAAAATGAGAGATGTTATCCATCCTAATATGTCCTCCATCATCTATCTGCTCCTCCTTTTTCATGCATATGGGAAGGTCATTGGAATTTTCCAACAATGGTTGGGCCTTCAACTCATCACTGCTACAAATTGACAATGTTGTTGATCTCCATGATGGTGCAACTATTGCCTCAAAATTAGATCCAAAGCTAAACACAGATTTTTTCAATGTATTGCTCAAGATAATACTCATCCAATCCTCCAAGAAACTATAATCCAACCTCAAGGGTTGTGTGTAGATCATTAATGATACATTGGGATGATTGTTTTCCTCTTCCTTGAATGAATCAAGGTTGCTCAGCGCAGTGAAATTTTTCTGCTCAAAATCAACAATATGTTTTTACCCTTGGTCATGCAATGGTACATTCCCATGATCCTCTTCATGTTGCATTGAAATAGCAGGAAATGAAAACATGTGCATACCTTGGTACAACTTGGGAACATCTTGTATTGCTATAAGGATTCCTCCTTCCAGTGTGATGGCTTCCCCAACTTCTGAAGATGATAAATGTTCTTCTTTGGCTTCATCAGCGCTGGTACAAGTCTCTGCTCCTTCATGCATCTCCAGAATGGTGCATGGGACTCTAGAGATTAAGAGATCAAGATCATATTGCAAAGGTGCAAGTGGTCTTCCTCCTGAAACAAGTTCTCCTGCAGTAGATGGTGGTGAAGGCTTCTTCCCTTCTGATTTCTTCTTGTCAAACTTCTTGATCAACCTTTGAGTAAAGTCTACATATTCAGTCACTTTAGCATGACTCAAATGGCTAAAAAACCACATTTGTGATTCACCTTGAAGGTGCAGCGCAGCAACCTCAACAACCTCTTTCTCTACTACTGGATGTATCAGGAAAAATGCATCCAACTTCCTCCCCCAAGCCTTTGTTGTGCATGAGGATGATCCATCAAAGGTAGAAAATAGAAACGTATTGCTCTTCATTCTCCTATTGCTTCTTGATCTCCTTACTTCTTTGAGTTCAATAAACTCTGGATTCAGGATGATAATTTTATGCAAAAGCACCTGGAGCTACTCAAGCATTGAGGACAACACTTTTTTGAAGGAGAGGAGCATGTTAGGTCCCTATATTACTAGTATAGTCCGTTATTGTTGTTTTTGTTTTTTCTAAATAAGATTAATCTATTAACAAGGGAATAATATTACATCGTGACTGCAGTCAAAATTGCTGCCTTGGAGGCAGAATTATCATGAAAAACACATATGGAGACTTCCCATTGATAGGGAAACCATTCTGAATTTTCTTTCCAAAACCCACACAGGGGAGAAAGTTGTGATCTTCCTGAGTTTGCATGGAACCAAAAGTGTACAAAAAGAAGCCAAAAATCCACATAACCGTTTACACAGAAACTGTAGAAATTTGCTGAATAATGAACTTATTCAATGGAGATTAACCCAATTACACATCAATTTCGAATTGCATGCATAACACATAATCTCATCTACAATTAATTGTCACATGCGGAAAGAATAGAAGCGATCGCACATCAAATCATTCACACATTAAATCAGTATGTATGGGGAAAGCCTATAGCTGAAAACCCCGCAGCTATATGTGTATATTATAATGGAGAAATCATGTAACAAACTCAGTACAATACTCCTCACAAGTACTCAGTACTTTCTCTTAAAGTCACACACAATCTAGCTCAGTTTTGAACAGGTTACTGGTTCAAAACTCACCGCCAATTGCCTTGCCTCTATTGTGTTTTTCAATGCTATGGGATACCCTCTTTATATAGATAAACCACCAGCCTGAACTGCGCAATCCTCATGGGCTTACTCCTCCTATCTGTGTGTTGCAAATAGCAATAGTATCGTCACAACTGATAGCTAACTCCACCCTTTCATCTACCTCTTTCACTGGTCTCCACTGAACTGATCATGCACTGTAGTGAACTGATGTGTTCCTAAGTTGAATAATGAGTTACTAATTAATGAATTAAATAATATTTAATTCAATCCACTCATAACTAATTGATTAGCTAGTTAAACTAATCTCAATCAGTTCAACTAAAATAAACAGAACACAACTCCACTATCTGTCTCATTAACTCCTCCAAACTTCTGCCACTGAAGTCCAATTGAAGTCAACCATGCAAGATGCCATCAAACCCATGATTCCTCTATCAGATGCATGAGCCACCTCTGTAGCTCGAACTGAAGTGCTCCAAGAGAGTAAACTGTTGTTTATAGTCTAAATATTATTAAGGGTAAATAATATTTGACTTCCATATTTTTAGGAGAGGCAGTCTAAAAATAGACTTCGACCTCTTTCGACCTAAAATATGAGTCTCATCTATTTTTACCAACATGTCGCATACTCCAAGAATCTCAAACTGGAATCCCCGAACCATGCTCCGTATGTCTAAAAATAGACATAGTCTAAAAATAGATTTTGCGCCAAAATTTGCCTGCGGGCCCACTTAGTGAAGGCGACTTCATTTCACTAAGCTCCATCATCTTGCTACATTTTCAACAATCCCTCTCAGCAAGATATGGATTATCTGCAACCCCTATCCTGCCTCTATGGAATTCGAACTTGCTCCTGGTGAGCGCCTTCGTCAGGATGTCGGCATCTTGATCCTCCGTGGGAACATATGAAAGCATCATGATTCTCCGCTGAACACAATCTCTGATATGATGGTACCTGATGTCGATATTTTTGGACCTATCATGAAATACTGGATTATCCGAGAGCTTGATGCAGCTCTGGTTATCACAGTAGATCGATGTAGGCTCCAAATGCAACCTGAACAAACCTGCAAGGATCTTCCTCATCCAAATAGCCTCGCATGCAGCCAAGCTAGCTACCATGTACTTGGCCTCTACTGAACTGAGTGCCACGGATCTCTACTTCCTGCTGTACCAGGAAACTTCTATCGACCCAATGCTAAAAACTCCTCCATAAGTGCTCTTCTGGTTCGTTAGACTCCCTGCCCAATCTGCATCAGTGAAGCTAGAAAACTTCACTCCATCCTCCTGTCTATACCATAGACCATATCCCGATGTGCCTCTGATATAGCGCAATACATGCTTGCCTGCCTTCCAAAAGAGCTTGGTAGGCTTAACCATAGCTTGCGAAAGCTGGTTAACTGCATAGCATATATCGGGTCGTGTATTGACCGGATACATAAGCGACCCCACCAACTGTCGATAGACAGTGGCATCCACTACCTCCGCTGAAGTAGCATCCTCCTTCCTCCAACCACCAGGAAGAGGAGTGTCAACAGGCTTGCAGCCTTGCATGTTGAACCTCTCAAGAATATCCCGAGCATACTTTCCCTGAGAAATAAACAGTCCTCCGCTGCGCTGCCAAATCTCCAATCCCGGGAAATAATGAAGGATGCCCAAGTCCTTCATCTCAAACTCTCGTGCAAGATCCTCCTTGCATGAAAGTATCAACTGCTCATCGCCAGTCAAAATCGGATCATCTACATACAGTACGATGATCAACAGCTTCCCCTCCACCACAATCTGGTACAGGTTTGGATCCGCCTCACTCTTGGAGAATCCAAGCCCGGTGAAGTAGCTGTCTATACGAGTGTACCAAGCACGAGGTGCTTGCTTCAGCCCGTACAGTGCTCTCTTGAGTCGGCACACATGCGACTCACTGCTGAAGATCTCGAAACCTTCAGGCTGCTCTATGTACACCTCCTCCTCAATAACTCCATTGAGGAACGCGGTCTTCACATCCATCTGATGAATGTGCCACCCCATCTGCGCTGAGAGAGCAAGGATCGTCCGTATGGAAGAGTACCTTGCGACAGGTGCAAAGGTCTCCTCATAGTCAATCCCCTCGATCTGTGAAAAGCCACGGGTGACAAATCTCACCTTGTACTTCTCCACACTCCCGTCAGCTGCCTGCTTCACCTTGTAGATCCATCGCGAACCCACCACTGATTTCCCAACCGGTCTTGGGACAATCTCCCATGCACTGTTCCTGACGATCGAATCGTATTCTTCGATCATGGCATCAACCCATGCGGGTTCCTCCACAGCTTCCTCAAAAGAGGATGGCTTCGTCACAACACATTGACCCACAAGAGCCATGTATCCATTGTACCGATCCAATGACTGCCTCTGTCTGCATTATACTATAGGTGGTCCTACAACCTTCTCTGCATCCCGAGCCAGTCGCTCAGCTTCTGTAGTGTGCATGCACCCTCTCTGATCACATAATACTTGTGCTTTACTGTCGAAGCAACTGCGAAAGGACCACACACGTCTGTGTGAACTCTCTCAAGGATCGTTGTGGCGTGACTATCCTTCTCGTGAAAGGTGGCTTTCACATACTTCCCTAAATTACACCCCTTGCACTGATCTGACTGCGCAAGAGTGCCCTTAGGAAGTCCAGTAGAAATCTGCTGCAGAATCTTCAAAGCTCCATGGTGAAGATGGCCCAATCTCCTGTGCCATAGTTCGCCCTCATCATCTCGGCTCACCACTTCTCCCGCCTTGCATGCCATAGCTGCGCAGTCATCTACCTGCAACTGATAAAGGTTCTGAGTTTGAACCCCTATCTTCCGGGTCTCTCCAGTAGTCTTACTGCGCAGGAAGGCTTTTCCTTCGCTGAAGACCACATCATACCCCTTATCCTCCAACATCGCTACTGAAATTAGGTTCTTCTTCAATCCAGGTACATGCATGACATCCTTTAGTACAAAGGGTTTACCAGACTCCCTCTGAAAGGATACGGTACCGATACCAGTCGCACTGTATCTACCGTCATCGCCCATCTCGATGTGCACACCCAAATCTTTGTCCTCCAGATCTGAGAACAACTCCCGATCTCCCGTCATATGGAATGACGCACCGCTGTCCAAGAACCACACCAATCCCATCACACTTGAAACCAAGCATGCGATCAGTGAAAAGTCAAGCTCGAACTATGAAGCCAAAGCTTCTCCATCTGCAGATCTTCCCGCTTGCTTGTTCTTCTTCTTCTTTGGACAATTGGTAGCATAATGTCCGTGATCATGGCAGTGAAAACACTTCACTTTTTCCATATCCTGCTTCTTGCCCTTTGCACCAGAATGAGAGGTTTTCTTATCCTTCCCCTTCTTTGCTTTGGCAACCAAAGCGCAGTTTTCTTCATCAGCTCCCTTTGATGAAGATCCATCTCGAGTAGTCCTCCTTATCTCCTCCTGCATGAGATCCGCCCAAAGGCGCTACCATCCCGGCAGCTTCTCCCGACCATTGACACTATCTTTATATGAGTGCCAAGCCTTAGGAAGACCAAGGAGAGCCAGGTCGACCATGTCCTCTTCATCGACAGTCACCCCCACACTTCCCAGCTCATCTCTACATTGAGTGAACTTCGTAAGGTATTTGGCGAAACTGTCGCCTTTCTCCATCTTGATGTTCCTGAGCTTATCTTTGAGCGGTAGCTTCATTTGGTCGCTCTTACTCTGGAATAGATCCGTCAAAGCTTTCCACATTAAATATGGAGAAGCCTTTCCATGCAGGCTGGATACAATATGATCCTTGACGCCCTCCAACAGGATCCTTCGACATTTCGCCATCTTCTTTTGCCACACTTTGATTTCGTGAGATCGCAAGCAGCTTTTGGACATCCGTAATTAGAACCTTCTTCTGCACTAGCTATCTTTCAATACTGCTTCCATGCGATCCTTCCATAACATAATTCCTAACTTCCTTCAAGAGTTATTCGAGTCGCGAACCGTTGAAAGACATTTTCAACACCGCATCAAGAAAAAAGTCGCTTGTGGAATTGAATCTAAAACCTAGTTTTATCATTCCTCGGGTCTGCACTTGAGAAAATTATTTCCAAAATCAGATTGACTGCAGTGGGCGGCGCACGTAATTCCTTTCACTTTCCGAAGAAAGATGAATCCGGAGGCTTCCTGGCCCGTATGCAGACTCTGTCCGAGGAAATAAGTTTGCAATCACCGTAATAGATCTCGACAATTAATCTTGCTCTGATACCATGTAGAAATTAGCTGAATAAATCACTTATTCAATGAAGATTAACCCGATCATACATCAATTTCGAATTGCATGCATAACACATAACCTTCTTCTACAATTAATTGTCACATGCGGAAAATATAGAAGCAATCGCACATCAAATCAATCACACATTAACTCAGTATGTATGGGGAAAGCCTATAGCTGAAAACCCCGCAGCTATATGTGTATATTATAATGGAGAAATCAAGTAACAAACTCAGTACAATACTCCTCACAAGTACTCAGTACTTTCTCATACAGTTACTCACAATCTAGCTCAGTTTTGAACAGGTTACTGGTTCAAAACTCACCGCCAATTGCCTTGCCTATATTGCATGTTTCAATGCTATGGGATGGCCTCTTTATATAGATAAACCACCAGCCTGAACTGCGCAATCCTCATGGGCTTACTCCACCTATCTGTGTGTTGCAAATAGCAACAGTATAGTCACAACTGATAGTTAACTCCACCCTTTCATCTACCTCTTTCACTGGTCTCCACTGAACTGATCATACACTGTAGTGAACTGATGTGTTCTTGAGTTGAATAATGAGTTACTAATTAATGAATTAAATAATATTTAATTCACTCCACTCATAACTAATTGATTAGCTATTTAAACTAATCTCAATCAGTTCAACTAAAATAAACAGAACACAACTCCACTATCTGTCTCATTAACTCCTCCAAACTTCTGCCACTGAAGTCCAACTGAAGTCAACCATGCAAGATGCCATCAAACCCTTGGGAACCACGTGATTCCTCTGTCAGATGCATGAGCCACCTCTGTAGCTCAAACTGAAGTGCTCCAAGAGAGTAAACTACTGTTTATAGTCTAAATATTATTAAGGGTAAATAATATTTGACTTCCATATTTTTAGGAGAGGAAGTCTAAAAATAGACTTCGACCTCTTTCGACCTAAAATATAAGTCTCATCTATTTTACCAACATGTCACATACTCCAAGAATCTCAAACTGGAATCCCCGAACCATGCTCCGTATGTCTAAAAATAGACATAGTCTAAAAATAGACTTTGCACCTGAATTTGCCTGCGGGCCCACTTAGTGAAGGCGACTTCATTTCACTAAGCTCCATCATCTTGCTGCATTCTCAACAGAAACATGCCCAATAGTTTGAGCCACAGGGAAAGAAAAAATCCTCACAGTAAGCAGACTAGTCATCTGGAAGTTCTTCAACAATACGAAACCAACCTGAAGCAAGAAAATCTCTGGAAAGAGCATCTTCGGATTCTGAGGGACCTGTATCAGCAGGAGCCATAACCACATCTGGAACGCTGTGAGCTGGAGCCTCCAAAATCTGCATCGACGCGCTGCCAACCCCCATCGACATGTTCGAAGTCTGGGCAAAGTCCTCCCCAAGCCCTGCTGAATGTGCGCTAGACACCCCCAATTGGGCTTCCTCATGGAAGACCACCGTAAAGAGAGCAGTAATCCTTGGGTGAATCAGGGAATTGTTGAAGGTGAAGCGCGCGGAACCAGTAGTGGGGGGAGGTGAGGTGGCCGGAGGTCGGGGAGCAGGGGAACTCCAGTAATGGCGAGATTTAGGAAAATGCCCTCTCCCACTTCGGGTTCGAGGGTAGTGGCCAACCAACATACCACTGGAGAGTGATGGCGAAACCGAAGAAGGACTGGACTGCACGCTCGAAGGACGACTCTTGGTGCCTCCTCTACGGATCCGCATTCTGTGGCATAGACGAGGCATTGGGGGGACCAATTGAGACCAAACAATAGCTATGGCAGGGTAATAACAATTCAAAAGGAAACTTGAGACCCAAGTAAAGTGCCAAGGGTCCAGTGGAGGCAGCGCCACTATAGGACCAGAGCACAACTCCAAAAGAAATTCCCCCTCCAAGCAGCGCGAGACACTAGGTATGGTAAAACCAACACAGTACAGATTGAAAGCAGAATTGAGACCAAAGACCAGATAGAAACGGACGTGGTGCGACTAAGACAACTCCATAGAAGGCCCATCGCCACCCCTCCATTTATCTTTCCCTCTCACGCATCGAAAATCCCCCATCATAACTGAAGCATTGAAGTGAGCCGAGATCTCC
This sequence comes from Pinus albicaulis, assembly GCA_034641835.2. Lineage (NCBI taxonomy): Eukaryota > Viridiplantae > Streptophyta > Pinopsida > Pinales > Pinaceae > Pinus > Pinus albicaulis. The sequence continues at coordinate 765,743,523 of CM076581.1, read as the reverse complement.
AACATGCAGGAGCATGTGAGGGCAGAAACCAGCGCGGTGGGCATGAAGTGAAGTCTTGAACCCCTTGAAACATTTTCGTTGATATCTGTGAAACGTAAATGCAACGATCCATCGCACAATGGCCAAATATCCGCCATGTCCTGGGTGAGCAGGTGTCGGCCCACCTCGCCGCACCTCTATCCCATCGATTTAAACTTCTATCTGTACACCCGCATCTGGGAAGTCCCTTATTTTTGTTAGTGTAACCCCCTTATTTTTATTTTTGTACCCCTGTAACCCCCATATTATTATTATTGTGCCCTTAAATTATTATTTTTAGGTCGGCTAGGATTACATTGTGGCCCCATGGATTCCTATATATAGAAAGGAGGTTTTTTCATTTGTATCATCCAAGTATTCTTCATTTATGTAATGTATTGGAGGTTGCCCCCTCGAAGTGGTTGATTTTTAAGGCGTTGATCTCTCATTTCCTCTATTTTTGGAGTTGGTTTCACAACAAATGATGAATCTTTTCCATACCCTATGCACAAAGTTTGGTATCAAATATTCGGAAAACATATGGTGCTTAAGTACCACAATTTATTTCACAAATACATTCAGGAGGAAATGGAGTTCCTAGAAATCTCTTCGCTTGGTGTAGCATGCTGCTATGCTACTAAGATTGAACAAAAAGTCAAGTAGAAGAAGCGAGACTTTAGATCTAAAAACCCAAAGAAGAGAAAATTTACTCCCAAGCCATAAAGAAAAGGGAAGATTCTGGTTGAAATCCCCCAGAACAACTCCTCAAAGTTGTAAACCAAGAAAAAGGGAAGGTGAAGAAATAAATTGGAAATTGGTGCGAGTTCCATAAAACTCCCACTCACAACACAAACGAATGTCACACAAATCAGGCGCTAGTGGCTGAGCCAAAAGAATCAGAGATGGATGCATGCTATGATTCTAATCCAAAACCGGAAAAGGGAACTGATAATGGAAATTATATCATTGACGTATAAACCACTATGATGATAGCCACCACCAAGCTCCAAAAGGTAGAACATAGGGATCCAGACGAGAGGGAGAACCTCTTACACTCATAGATGTGGGTCATTACGGGAATTTTGAGGTCTAAAATTTTCCTCCTAAGGAAAGTGTACAATCAAAATTCACTTTATGAGAACCAGTCACATTTTAGGGGATGACATCATCCCTAATGGTTGAGGTGGTATTGATTGAGTTAAAGGTACTTACTTGTCACATTCTCAATGGTGGATAAAAACTTATGGTTAACCATAGTAGTTCTCTAAGTACTTTTAAAGTCAAAGTAAATTACTCATAATAAATGTCATTTCACACTTTTTGAATAAAATAATATTATTTTCATTTCATATTTCTTGAAATAAATAATGCATATCCCTATACATTCATTATATTATATTATATTATATTATTTTTATATAGTATATTAATTACATGTTATTATACAATTTAAATAATATAAATTTTAATTAATAGCATATAATAATTAAGAATCTATAAGTTTATATTTATATTTTATTTTAAGTTATTTAAGTACAAAGGAAAAATGCATTAGTTGTTTAATGATAATGACTTTTTCTTGAAAAGTTCATTCTTATTTATAGTCACATCAATACAATTTTTTAATTAATTTTATTTTGGTATAACTTTTGAATTGAATTTAACTATGGTTACATGGATTGTGGTGCAAAAAGTAAATTTAAAATTCATAAATATTATTTTATTGGTTTATCTATTATTTTATTATTTCCTTAGGAGGCCCATTTTAAACCTCAAAATTCCCCTAATGAAAGGATCAGTCGGTGTAGTTCATCATTGACAGTGGGAGCTAGAAGAACCTGATATCAGTGAATCTCGTTAATATATTGAAGTTGCTGACAATGCTACACCCACAACTATACACCACCGGGTGGCTCCACCAAGGGAAATATCTCTGTGTCAGCCAGTAGTGTCGCTTGCCTTATAACATCAAGCCCTTTGAAAATGCGGTATTGTGCAGCATTTCCCCTCTATAACTATGTGATGTTTTATTAGGTTAGACATACCCATTTAAAATACAATGTTGTATATGAGTCCAGACCTCATTCTATTATTATTAATTTGGGTCAGAAGTTGTACATGATACCATAGTTGCACCACCTACCATATTTTCTTTGATCTTTGCTAAACAATGTAGTAAGATTATTTTCCATACCGGGAAATTTTTCATCCTTATGATTCACCCTTAGAACAAAAAGAATATTTTGGCCACATCCACAACCTCTAGATAGGGCTCCTCCACAAAACAACAACAAATGGACAAGGTTGTGGAGGAGTATAGGGACATCTTCACCTCACCCATAGGGGTAACCCTACACTGTCAGGTCAAGCACTCCATCTATATAACCTCGGGTGGGTTGATACCCAATGGACCAGTCTACCAACACTTTTTATCTAAAGAATGATGAAATCAAGAGGTAGATTCAAGAGCTCTTACATAAATGGCACATCAAACCAAGTTTCTCACCCTATGGGAGGTCGATCATGTTGGTACAGAAGAAGGACAAAAATTGGAGGCTCTGTATTGACTATTGGGCATTGAATAATATTACTGTCTCGAATAGGTATCTAATCCCACATATCAATGAAATTTTGGACCAGCTCAAGGGGGGAAAATATTTCAACAAGATTGACTTGAATTCTTGTTACCACTAGGTACCAATCAAACCCTTTGATGTGTGGAAGAATTCCTTCAAATCCAAGGAAGGCCTTTTCAAATGGCTAGTCATTCCTTTCGGGTTAAAGAATGCCCTTGAAACCTTCATGAGGCTATTGGATGACATATTGTGGCCCTTCACCAACTCATTCATGGTATTCTATTTGGATGACATCTTGATCTTCTTTCAGAATTGGGAAGAGCACCTACACCACATTCAACATGTCCTCCAAACCCTGCAACAACACAAGTTGTGTGCCAATTTGAAGAAATTCTCTTTTGGCATGAACCAAGTTCAATATCTAGGGTACATCATCGATATGTGGGATTGATCTGGCTAGGTTCAATACATGCATGTAAACCTAGCCAAGATACAAGTTATTCAAAATTGGCTAGCCCCAACCACTCTAACAGATCTCTGCAGCTCTCTGGGACTTTCCAATTTCTACCTTAGGTTCATGTTGGGCTTATATAATATCACTTTTCCTTTGATTCAAGTCACCAAGGGTGGAGTGAAATCAAATCTCTTCTAATTTGAATCCCAACAGAAGGAATTTTTCATGTTGAAGCATCGTCTCTACTCTGCACTGGTGATCACATTAACATACCTGCAGCAACCATTTGAGATTGAGATAGATGCCTCTTACTATGCTATTAGCATAGTTCTTACTCAGCATGGGCATCTAGTGGAATATCACAGTGAGACAGTTTGAAAGTACGCCACCTATGACAAAGATATGTATTCAACTATGAAATATTGTCGACAGTGGAAAAATTACATTCTAGGGAAGGAAATGGTCATCCAAATAGACCACTGACCACTACAGTTCATACAGACACACGGAAAGTTTTCGAATGATCGCCATCATAAATTATCCACATACCCGCAACAATTCCATTTTAACATTAAGTACATGAAGGGTAGAACCAATAATGTTGCAGACTGCCTCAACTAACTGAAGGTCATGGTGCTGAACACTGTGCTCAACTCCTCTAGACATGAGACTTTAGAATGGGATCGAGAATTCAACACCACATATCAGATGCTCCTAGAATGTAAGCAAGTTTCAAACTTTCACCTCGAGGACGCGTTGTTATGCCACCTAGGACACCTTTGTGTTCCTTAAAGTGAGAGTTCCAAGATGGTTTAAGAGGCACACTATTGTCGAGTCATTGGAAATTTTTGGGTAGAAAAGATAATGGCAGTGCTACAAAAGTGTTGGCCAAAACTTCGACAGGATGTTGGGAAATACATCAGATCCAACACTACCTATGTCATTTCCAAACCTACATTCAAGATGAAAGGCATGTATACTCCTATGTCTACTCATAGCCAGCCCTAGGAATACATATCTATGGACTACATTCCAGGCCTTCCTTCTACCAAGCATGGAAATGACTATGTTTTCATGGTCGTCAAAAGATTATCCAAGATGGCCATTTTGGCGTCTTGCAAGAAGAGTATCACCAAAAAACCCACTTCCAAACTCCTCTTTAAACAAATTTTGACACACTTTGTGATTTCACAATCCATTATATTAGATCAGAACAACATGTTCATAAGTGAATTATATTCAAGCCTCTAGTCGTTGTTAGATACCAAGCTCACTAAGTCCATGACCTTCCAGCCCCAAACCAATGGTAAGACAAAGGCCATCAACAGGATGATCATGTACATCCTATGAAATTAAAACTTGAAGCATCCACTCACATGGGATGAAATCCTCTGCTATTTCTGGCATAGTTACAAAAAATCTCTCCATAGCTCAACTGGCCATAGCCCCTTGTAGGTGGGTCTGGGATTCTTGCCACTATGTCCCATTGATGTTGCCATACCACTTGTAGCTACTCAGGAAGATTTGTATAATTTCCATGTCCAAAGATGATAGAGATAACAACTTCATTGAATGCATTCAATACAAATGGCAGTAGGTCCATGACATATTGGATATATAAAATGCTAAGTACAAACAATGGCATGGCCAACATCCAGTGCCACACAAGTTTCAGGTGGGCAACAATGTTAGTTACATTTGCAAAAGGAGCACCTCATTGGGGCCTACCACAATCTTCTCCCACTCTAATATGGTCCTGACACCATCACTAAGGATGCAGGGGACAATTCCTTCGAGCTCATCATTCAAACATTCATTGGCCTACACCCAGTATTCAATGTGGACCGACTACGACCATACTTTCTCCCATTGTTGGACACATTAGACATTGTTGAGCAGTTGACACTGATAGAGCTCAACCCAAAATGCATCGAATATGAAAAAAATTTATGATCATGGACATGGATATCAAGAACACTCTTGAGTATAGGATCTAGCTATATCTAGTTTTCAAAGTCATAAAACTCCTTCACCAAGGAAATTTTCTCACTAGGGACTAGGTTCAACAAAAAATTTCCACACTTCATGGAGGCTATTCACACAATTGGTACCATTTATTCCTAAGGTGGGATGACTCATAGAAGTGGATATCGGTTTCCTCCCACCTATTTCACCTGGACCTCTAGTCGGTTTCATCAGTTTCCTTGTTTATAGCACAATTTTCTATTTCTACCAGTTTTTTGGGTCATGAAATTCTAGAGTTATTTTAACCCACTAAATGGTGTTTTATGGAGGTCCATAGTAGGACCATAGTGGTAGTCAAGGGCCTTCCTCCTGAAAAAAAAAAAATTTAGTACTCAGAGAGAATATTTATCACGAGGAATTGTATGTGGCAAATAGATATCATATGACCAAGTTACGACCCTGGGAAGTTGGATTCCCAACTAAACCCAACAGAGCCCACAAACCCTTGGTGTTCCATCTCCTAAGAGTAGGTTTTTGGTTTTTTATGTTTTCCCTTTGATTTTCAATAACAAAAATTCCCTTGAGCCTCATTGTAACAAAATTTAGAGGCATGTATCCGCCACATCTCTTCCTAGAGATAAGCTACCATCACCTGAGCTATTTATTTAGATTATGTATGTAAGCATATTACAATTATTTGATATTAATGAAATGGAAATTTATTTCTGCTGCATATTTGTGTTTATTTTTATTTACGTATTTGGTTGTGTTCCAACAGAAGTCTGGATCAAAATTTGACATCAATGACAACACCATTCAAAAATCTCCCTCTTTGTCATTAATGGTAACACATATACTTCTCATGTGACCACTACTCCCCATGACTTGTATTATTTCCCAATTTGACATCAATGTAAAAGGTTGACTCCCCCTATCAAGATATCTACTCCTCTTTTCATGTAACATGTCTTTTCTCCTCCTATAATTACCACTTCCCCTGACTACATGCCTTTGATCTTTCTGACCCATTTTGTCCAATTACCTTCCTTAATACTTCCTACAATAAATAACCTTTTTCCAATTTTTTCTCCCCATGAGATCCTACAGTTGAGACCTTTGAGAATTTTCCATGACTCTGCTTTCTAGGCTACTACAAGTTGACTAATATGCTTAGAATTTTGATCACTACTGTGACAAATTTTTTCATCTATCAACCTGCCAAAGGATATGTCTTCAACATGCAACAATTGCTACATAGACTCCCTGTCTTCAATATTTAAGAGTTAAAAAGTTGGATCCTTCAAAATAATGTATGAACCAACTTTTCAACTGGATCATCTTGAATATTGTCATCGTTTGTTGCAAATTCGTCACTATCTTTTTCATTTGTGAAGCCTGAAATCATGACTGCATAGAATTTTCCACTAACATGTTCTTCTTGTTTTTATTTTCTTCCTTAGACCTTATTGTACCTGATATTAGGTTTTTATTTCATGGAAGATTCCATATTTTACCTGCAATCGTGAGCTATATTCTCATAGTTATGGAATTTTTAACATCCAATGTTGGCCTTGCCTGATAGCATAAATGTTATATTTTTTCTGTAGACAAAATCATTGGAGTATCTATCTTGAGTTCCTACAACCTTACTTCTAAGTCTTTGACAATTTCCTTGATAATTTTACATGTCATAAGCTTTACAATCCCTAGCCATATGTCCAAATTCAATACATGAAAAATAATAACCATTAAACAAACTAGCATACATGGATGAGTTATCTTGTTTGTATGATCTTATGTAGTCATCCTTTTGTGCAACCTTTTGTTGATTACTTATAGGACCAACAACACTTTTGACCTTATTTTGTCCTTAATTTTGATTTGGACTTTGAGGGATCCTATATCACCCTTCTCATAACTCTTTATATACATATACTTGGAGTGTGTGCCTTCATCACATATATCCTTTTCTACTTCTTCTACCTTCATCTTCAATTGAGCCAATTCTTGATCTTTCCTTTTAATATCCAACAAGTCTTCATTTTTCCATTCCTTGAGCTTGTTGATTTCAATAAGGGTTGCATCATGTTCTCCTTGATTTTGAGCAAGGTCTTCCTAAAATATATCTAACAACAATTCCCTTCTTTCTTCTACATCCACTACTTGCAGCTTTAGAAGAGTCACCTTATTTGTGACTTTGATAAGATCATTTATTTTGTCCTTTTGCCTTTCATTTTCATTTCTGAACCTACTAATTTCTGCTAAATATGCACATAGTTCATTGTTTTCTTTATCAACTTCAGTTACGTACCTATGACAAAATTCCCGTAATTGTATTGCCAGGTCTTTCTCTTTCCTTTCTGCTTCCTACACTTGGAGTTTCAAGAGCGAAAAATTTTCTTTGAGTGTGAAATTTTTCTTCTCTATTCTCTTCCATTCTTTGAAGGAATTAATTAATTATTTCTCCATGTCCTCCTCTTCTTCTTCTACACCATCATTGAAAAATTCCTTGATATGACGATCTGCATGATTTTCAACATCTTTATCTTGACTTGTATGTTTTCTACCTTCATAGATATCTTGATATTTCTCCCAAATATGTTTGGTTGTTCAGTATTGACCAACTTTCACTTTTATGGTGTTTGGAAGAGTACTAAGAATTACATTCATGGTTTTGGTATCATACCTTCTAGATTATTTATTAGATGTGTCTCCAAAGACAATAGAGTGTTGTACCCAATATCCGTGAGCTTGCAAATAAGTTTCCATTCTACCTTTCTAAAATACAAAACTTAATTCATTGAACATAGGAATTGGACCAACATGTTTCTTTTCATTAGTGGTAATAGGACTTGAAACTATTTCAATACCTGGAACTTCCTTTCATTCCTTTGAATGCTTGGCAACTTGCTTCTTTGACTTTCCCATATCTAATATCTTCATTCCAACTATGAAGTTGCTACTAAAGGAATCAAATATGATATAAATTGTTGGAAATACTAAGAGCAGGGCGAATCAATATTTCTATTCAATTAGTTAGTCTTACTTTTCACATCATTAATTTTCATAAGCATCAAATCAATACACAAATCAACATTATTCAAAAATTCACAATATCATAGATAGTAGACACTAAATTTTTTAGGTGAAAACCATTTGAGGAGAAAAGCAACCAAATGCTTCTTAATATATGTCTTTTCAATATTACATGAATGGAAAGCTCCAAATTTTAATATTCTCTAGCTACAACTAGAAGGAGGCTCCAAACCCAAAATTTATCAGCTATAATTGAAAGGACACTCAAATTCCATAGTTTACCATCTTTTACTAGAAGGGCACTCCAATTTCATAGTTTACCATCTCTGACTAGAAGGACACTCCATCGACCTAAGTAGGCTCCAAACTTCCCTAGAACCACCCTGCCACCTTGAAGTATTCTCAAGATTCGACCTAAAGGAGACTCCAATATACTTCCTTACACCACCATACCACCATAGTCAAAAAGCTACCACTTCCCCTGAAGGCTCCAACCTTCAACTCACATTAACGGACTACATTTCATAGCTTTCAGACTGGATCCACCTATGCTCAATAAAATAATTAAAATAAATTAGCTTGTTTTATTTTTTCATTTTGTAATCCTGACACAAAGTCATCAATAAATACTTGTTTTATTTAATGATATAATCTTATCTATCAATGTCAATGTTGTACTTCAACTTTTGTAGTTGAAACCCTATCTTCTCAAATATTATCAACATTTCTCATCATATAAATGTATTTTTTAATGACTCTAATACTATTGTATCCAATCCTCAATAAAAATGACCTACACTTTCTTTGCTTTGGAATCATAATCATGTAATACTACAATTGTTAACATTGTTTCGTTGTTCTGATGAGCAGAACCCCATATGCCACTAGTCTAACCTATGCCCAGCTATAAGTTGTCTCAATTTTTTTCATAATGGACATAGGACCATGGGTTGTTGCAATGTGAGTTATATTACAGAGTTCAACATATTTCACTGCTAAATCCTAATGCCATCAACTCATCTAGACCTGTGATGCAAGTCAAATTTTGGTGAATATTTTCTTGTAAACTCAACAGCCATACCTTACATTGTTCAAGCGTGCAATGATGTCCCTACTTAAATCTTAGATGCTAATGTGTCTATAACAATACTATTCACTTGTACTAGAATCCTTAAACTCAATTGTAAAATGATAAAGATAAAACAAACCAACCTTATTTAATGTTTGATGTCAAACATACTAGTGACCAAGTAGTTGTCCTTCTAAGTGAAAAAATATGAACCAATATATATGATGACCTTTGATTATGGATATGTGTTATACTAGATAAAAAAAAAATTAATCAATCATTATTTACTTTGAAATTATCACTAGGCTTCTAAGATCATTTTTTATGAACAATGAATACTTTATTTTTGTTTCTCCTAAACACAATCACTTCGGAATTGATGTAGAGAATTAGGTTTTGAATCAGATTCAAAACATGACTTGTATCGACCTCCAATTTTTTTAATATACCACATGTATTCTAGTGATTAGGACCTCAGAGAGTGTGGAATAGAAAGTTTTAATTTTCTTCAAGAAACCAAGTCTCGAAAGGTCTAAAATGTGCATTAAATGATTCCCTAGCAGATGCAAGACAGAACCAAAATTGCGTGTACAAAATATAGTATAATTAACATATATCAAGGTCGTAGGATATGAAAAATTGAATAGAAACTTGTATTCGGTCTATGATAAAAATAAGACCTAAAAAGGTTTGCAAGAGACACAACAATGTCAGAATATATTGATACTATATCAAAATTTGTGCTTAGAAGTTGTTTTATCCCAATTATATTAGGTTAGATAAAACAATTAGGATTAAACCGTATGTACCTTGTTTCAATATTGGGAAATGACATACTACTACCTTTGAATCATATCTAATAATGTGACTTTATGAATTTGTGAACCTTGATTATAGACATGATTTGAAACTCATATCGGTAATGCAATTAAGGTTGTTCTCTAAGACCTAGTAAAACACAGTGATGAAGCATAGAGATAATATTTTAGATCTGTCAAAGGACCTTTTTGGATCATAAATCAATCAAACAAAACCATAACCCCAAAACAAACCTTAGAAGAATGTGTGACCAATATTAATAGAAATTTTAATATATGCTTTAAAGGGTGGGTAAACCTCAAGTTTCCTTAATTAGCAGACGCCTGCAAGTAGCCTTCAAAAAGGGCCAAGAGTTGGCCCTAAGGTATATGGATTATCCATAACCAAATAACCACAAAAAAATATCATAGAATAGATCCCTAGGAGGGTCGAAAGTGTACCATAGTTGTCTTAGTAAAACCAGCAAAGAATCAAAACAAAAAAATGATATTTTGTGCCTAGAAGACTTCAAAAAATAACCAAACCTAAAGAAAAAATTAATGACCGAAAAAAATTCCCAAACTCAGTCTACTGATTTATATTTTTTTTCTGAAAAACATGGTCTCATGAATTAACCCTAACCAGATTGAGTCTTAGAAAAGGAATATGAACTACTTACATAATACTTGACATTTTCAAAGTTCTCCAAAGAAAATTAAATGGCTAATTCTAAGGAGTTTTACTTAGAATTCAATTATTTTATGTAATCAAACCAATGAAATCCATGATCCCATAAATAAATCAATCCAATAGAAACTTCAACCTCCCAAATCTGAGTATCAGATCCATAACGTGGAGGAACAAATTCAGATAAAAATTATTCAGGTTGTTATTTTATTCATTGTATCTTTTGGAGAGAAATATGAAACTTGTTTTATAGTGTGTGCAGAGCTCGCCAAATTCCACAAAGGAAAAAAAAAATTTAATCCTAGTGTGAAGTCAGATTGAATTTGAGGAAATTTAAATTAAAATTCAAAAATTGTTTGGAGTCAAAACCTTATAACTTTCTTGTGAAACCCTCCTAAATCATTATTGTATCATAAGAAAACTTTATTTACTATTTTAAAGGAGGAATTTCACAAAATTTCCCAGATAAGGGAATTCCATATCAATTAGTGGGTATTTTGACCATGAGATTGGGTTTTCAACTTTTGACAAACAAATCTCTCAAACCGTGAGGGCTCTCGTTGCATGACATATAATGTTGGAATCACTGTGATGAGGAGAATCCAACAAGGATAGTCATGACATGAGAAACTGGTATTTTTCATGTCATTTTGGTCAACAAAAGTAGGGCACTAGGGTTTTCAACCATTCTTCCACTACGGTTTTCCATTGATGTCATCATGACATATATTAAGAGAATTCAATAACAAACATTGACATTAATGAAAACACTGTTCAAAAACTTTGAGGAGATATATGGGAGATATTTATGCACCTATGATATAAATTTCAGACTCTGGTTTGTTTTAATTTCAAAGATATGATTTAAGGAAGATAGGGTTCCTAAATTCCCCTGAAATATGCTTCAAAGAAGTTAGCCTAAAATTTTCACTATAACTTTTATTCTTGGATTATTTAGACTATGAAGATTGGAGGAGATGGAGGAATCATCTTCATGTACTTCTGATAGAAATTTTAAACTCTATTTCATTATATTTTTGTTGATATTCTCTTAGGTAGTTAGGGTTACATAATGCTCTTGAAATATACTTCAAATAGGCCAGCTCTCCATTTTTACCATAAAATTTTTACTAATATGTATGATATTATAAAATATGGAGGAGACAAAGGATAAATATCTAGGTACCTGTCGTAGAAATTTTAGAAATTGGCTCACTATAATTTCAAATATATTCTCTAAGGAAGTAAGGGTTCCTAAATACTCCTGAAATATGCTACAAATAAGTCATCTTCGAATTTTTGTTATAACTTTTTTTCTGGGATATTTTAGACTATGAAATTTGAAAGAGAGAGAAGACAGATACCTTGGTACTTGTGGTATAAATTTAAGATCATTTCACTTAAATTTCAAAGAGATTCTCTAAGGAAGATAGGGTTCTTGAATGATATTGAAAGATGATTCAAAGTAGTCATCTTTGATTTTTCATTATAACCTTTTTTCTAAGATGTTTTAGATTGTGAAATATGGAGGAGATAGAGGAGATCTTTCTCGATACCTTACTAAAAATTTCAAATTTTAGTTCGCTATAATTTCATAAATATTCGTTGTGGAAGTTAGAGTACCAATTAGTCCTGAAATCAACTTCAAATTAAGTTTGGCATTTTTTATATAACTTAAGTTATCAAATATTTTAGACTATGGACATTTCAAAGATCTAAGTAGACATATATAAGTTCCTCAAATAAAAATTTCATAATTATATTTTTAAAATTGGATACATGATATGTTGTATAAGGTTGTTGTTAGTGTGAATTCTAATCGCAAGCGTACGAAAAAAACTCACCTTAGATGTGCATAAAAAACATCCCTAACATCAATGATGGCTGTCAATTTCTTTAGATATGTAATTAGTGATCAAAATAAATGCTACAGAAATCTACATCTACGTAGTTAAAGACATTAAACAACAATAATAAGCAAGAGTTGCTCCATGCATCCAATGAACAAGATAAGAATTTTTAAAGAATTTTTTGTATTATGACACCTGGGAAGGAAACATAGAAATATGTTACCAACCCCCGTCAATGGGATGGGTTCTTGTATGTCCTCAATGCTTCAGATCTAAGATCTCTCTCTCTCTTGATGGTGCAAAAAACCCAGACAAAATGGAACTCAAAGGGAGCTCACAGGAAAAAGTAGAAAAATATGACAATGGTGGGAGAATCAAAGTCAAACCAAAAGTATAGATCAAGAGTGATCTTAGGAAACAAAATGTAGTGGATGGATGGAAAAACCCTTCTATTAATAACAAAATATTGAGTTATTCTAGATATTGGTGCATAATTAAAATATTATTAACCAAATCTAGATCCAACTTTTATGGAATATTTTATTATTTTTGTTGCAGGGAAAATGAATTTGAATTTGGTCAAATCCCTTTATTTAGAAATAATAAATAAATAAATGATTTATTTATTATTTTAAGAATGTAGTTAAAGAATAATTAAGAAAATAATGATTTATTCAATTATTTATAAATGATTTAGTCAAATTTACAAGGAATATTATTAAATAATGTTTTAAATCATTATTCCTAGAAAATAATAAGATAAATAATGATTTATCTAATTAATTTTCTTGTTTTGGGTTAAATATGACCAGTAATATTAATTAAACAGTGGTTTTATTAATCATCCCTTGATTAAAATCAAACAAATAAGGATTTATTCAATTATTCCTCACGGGGTTTCCTTTTTAGACCATAAATAACTTAATAAAATATGGGTTATTAAATTATTTTTCATAGTGAAAGAAATTTTACTATGGTAAAATTGGTCTTACTTGGTGTACTTTAGTCCATCTAATAGTAACAGGTTAGATAACCAAAAAGTGGTGTAACAGATTTCCTCCCAGCATGTGAGCGTTATGAGCTAATCGTATGACCGAAGTACGTTGTAAGAACACAATCAATAGACACTGAAGGGGAGTCAGAGAGAGAGAAATGTAAGGCGGACTAAAGTGAGAGAGGACAAGACCCTGAGGAGGCAAGACTTACAGGTGTGACAAGTCTCTTTTATGAGTGAGTACCTATTATGCATGAGGCGGGGGAGCCATACCTATGCCTGCCAAGATAACGAAATACAAAGAATAATGGTGTGTCCAAAAAACATGGGACTGAACTATATAGTACATGGTGGCATAAACATGGGCCAGATAAAAAACATAATGGATCCCACATACATTTTGTTCCTCGAACAACAACCAGGACTTATAAAATAATACTTAGGCACATGAGATATAAGTACAACCAAATATTCCATGTAAAACAGGAAAGGGCTTTGAAAATATGAATGATACATGCAAACTAAAAAGGCTCTATAAGCAGCTAAGGTCGAAACCATCAAATCTATGGAGCTGCATCGAAGGTTGTAGTACAGAGGTCATCCAGGAATGTGGGGAGCTACCTGAAGGGACACCTCTGCATGAGTTATGAAACATCTCACATACACCAAGGAATCACTGGTACAATCTGTTGCATCACTGAACCATCACATATACGGATCTTGATCATGCCATAAGGAGCTGAAACTGAGAAAAAATCAAGTCGAAGGGAAATAAAGGGTCCCTTTGCCTAATCTGAGGCACTGAACAGGAGTGGAAGATGGAACCAAGGTACACCACCCTCTAGACCTGACTTTTGGAATGAATAAGATGATGTCGATAGAAGGAGGTTCGCCATAGGTGAGGCAATAAGGAATACTCAACTAAGGCACGAGGGATAATAGTAGAGCGACTGATAGACTGAAACTAGGGATGATGGTTGAATGGAGGGTACTGAGGAGTAGGCTAATGAATTCCCTGGTTAGAGCATAAAGGTCATGAATGATCAGGCAATGATTGACTCGACTCCAAAGGGGATAGGGGACAATATGACTGGGGTTCAAAATATGTGACACGAGAGAGGTACAAAGAAATGAAGGATGGAAGACTATGGTGGGAGATAAAAGGGACTTGGCATAGACTCCATGGATGCGATGATGACTCAACTCGAATGCTCTAAACAAGGGCGACGTGATGATGTAGCCACATATAAGAGGCCTGGTGGGGACCATAAAAACATAAGTACAAGATGGTTACTCATGACGAAAATCGACACTAGCGTGGACAAGTATGAAGGAAAGGGGGTGCCCCAAGTACAAGTGTTGCAAGTGAAGAAATTTGATTTTGAGAAGAGGTGAAGTGACCCTTCTTGGAGAAAAAAGGCTTCCAAGTGAAGTATCAAATCCCCAAAAATGAAAGGATACCCATTTGAGAGCTCGGTGAGAAATTTCTAATGGTGTTGACGGTTTTTCAAATGGAGCTACAGGTTGGTAGCAGTTGGGAAAAAAAAAATGTGTTTTCTCTTTTAATAAGGAATTTTCCGTCTAATTTGATTCATTTGCAAGTGTGGTTGTGGTGAATGTAGAGAGGAGAAAAGGCCCTAAACCTTGCGGTGATTGTAGTGGACAAACCGATTGTCGGAATCAAGATCTGTCAATTGCAAGTAAGAGGCCTAACCATAATATTTCAATTCAGTGGATTCAAATTTCAGTTTAGGCACTTGGCATTCAGGAACAGGCCAGGTCACACTATTTTGGGTCTTTTCTGCAACCTGGGTAGCAGGTATTGGGCAAAAAAATGCAACTTGTCCCAGGAAATGACCTGAAAAATGTGACCTGTCAGAGAAAGGAGTTTCAGTGTTGTTTTTGGATGAGAGATGGGATTTTTATGGTTGAAGGGCATAGGTGCCCCCAAGCATGTTATGGTAATGCCAAATGTATTTAGAAAAGTGGAATATAAAGAAATTTTTATGATGTGGTTCGCCATTTGTTTACTTTATGGTTATCTTCTTGTGGGAAGAATGGATAGATGCAGTTTGAGAAAAGGAATGGAGGATTACCAATCTCTTTTGGTACTGCATATATGAAGCAAATGGACTAAATTTTTGGGTTTGCATACATGGTGTCACTATCCCAAAGAGTAGATTTGGAGATAATGAACTGGTGCTCACCTAGAAAACACATAGGTTGGTCAACAACAATGTCTAGTGGACTACGTTAGTGATGTAAGAGGAAGGAATGATGAGGGGGGTCATCCCTAGAGTGATATGCAGTGATATGGGACTCTAGAATTTGTTCTAAACAAGGAAGAATGATGGTACTATAGTCGACTCGACCAGATGCACTATGAGGGTTGTGGATAATTTCTTCTCCTGGACTCTCAAATATGGGTGCCCCTTTACCAAAACATTATGTGTCAATGTAATGACCTCCAGGTGTATGTGGTTCGAATGTATGGTTTCTATGTAAGGCAGGATACATAAATTCAGGTGTGGTGATTGCTTCCATAAAGTTGTCATCGCAATAGAAGATGGGGTGACTGGTGGAAGAAAGACCATGTGATGCGGTGAATCTACCTGACTCATCATCTTGATAAACATAGGTTCACATGCGCATCGTCACGGAGGGTGACCGAAAAAAAAGTAGATGGAGGATCTACCAATGTTTAGCCCAGGTTCATCACAGAAGTGAAAGCCCTAAAGGAGTCTTCCACCCTAGATCTCATAGATGATTACACGTATAGGATAATGGAAAAATAATCCGTCATCTTGACATTGGGAGGGGAAATGTCAATGGGAGTGGATGTGTCCTATGGTTATGTCGAAGCATAAAGTGCAAGTAATGGAGAGGTGGAATCATTGCACTCAACCTCGTATTGGTTAACTTAAGCTAGAGTGGTGTGAAATTCATTGAGGTAGGGACATAGGTGAGAATAGTGGCCATGGAAATTGCACAAAGCACAAGGATTATTTGTGCGCAAATAATTGAGTTTCTTGGCTAAATCAGGTAGATTAATATGGAATTCTAGGATATCAGACTTAGGAAATGCTTCATTGGGCATGGGTTTGATACGAGACAATTCAGGAAAATTATGCATGGCATGACTGACAACATCACACAAAGCACACGAAGGTCTACACTTTGGAGGCTTAGGAGGAGCAGGTGTTATCTGGGCAACCTTGTCCTTAGGTGTCGTTTTGCGGGTTTTCCCCCCCTCACCCGAGGCTTTCGCAGTAGGATTAGATTCTTGTTGAGGTGGTTGATGTAGAGAAGCAAAGGGAGGGGTCATGGTGACTGGTTGGACCGGGTTCAAAGTACCAGACTGGGATCCCTAGGATCATGTGGGGAAGGGTCAAGGTATCGATAACAGGTACCAAAAATACTCCAGTAGGGGGACCAAGAAATGATATCTGACCAGAGGGGTAGTGGCCAAGCGGAACAGCTCCAAGATGGTTAAGGCAAGGGGGAACTGTTCCAGGAGGAAAGAGAGGATATTGGACACCAGGGACAGATGAAGGGCCTTGAGGAGGAGGCCTTGAAGGCTGAGTGGAATTACTATGAGGAGGTTGCAAAGGGTGAGGCTACTAACTAGCTGAACCAGATCGTTTAAGGTCGAACCGAGACGATTGCATCATGCAAACATTCAATGAGCTAGGGTCAGAGATAGGAGCAGGGAGACCAGGGAATGAACCAAGAAAAGTGGAATCTTTTAAGACTCCGAGTGAGAAACTAGTCGGAGGTTCAACTTCTTATTTATTAGCCACCGAAGAACTAATTAACTCTGCAGAGGTCTGAGACTTCGGTTTGTAATACGTCATCTGATCTATAGTGACGATATTTCCATTGTGAGGAAATCACATCTTACGGTGAACCGCAAATGGGACAGAAGACATTGCACAAGTGTAGCTACGACCTAGTAGAATGTTGTAGTATAAGGGGGCATCAATGACTTCAATGTCAACATAAATAGTTTTGTGCGGAAGAGTGACATGACAGTTGTGGAACATGCCAAGGGGCTGGGAAGAGTGGCCATCCCACGCACGGAGGGTGATAGTGGAAGGGGCTAACTCAAGTGATACAATTTTTTCCCAAACATAAGTGGACATCACGTAGTTGGATGCCCCTCGTCAATGATAGAATGGGAGACGTTGGAATTCTGGATCTTGACAGGTATTTGTAAGGCGACGAATGTGGGAAGGGGTGGATGCTATGCCTTGCAACACATCGACGATAATAAAACGATCATCTGAAGGATCCATAGCAGCCATAGCAATTAATAGAGCTCTTCATTTTGAAGGGCACGATTTGAGGACTTCCAATGTTGACATGGTGGCAGGGGATTGCGCCAAGTCATCTACTATACTGTAGGTGTGGGAGGATTTATCGGAAGAAGTGTTTCAGCGTAACGGTCCTTTGGGGATATTGGTATGTACCTCTTCCCTAGGCTGAGGGATTTGTAAAGGACTATTGGGTGTTGAAATTGGCTCTATGGGATGTGAAGACGGGGAATTGGTTGCAGACCCAGCAAGGGGTTTGGTGTACTGGCACAATCGAGTCTGAAGGTTGAGGTCGGAGATATTGACCTGCCAGATTTCATCATGAGGATCTGGTAATCAGAGGTACCAGATGGAGGATGTTGAGAAATTTCCTGACCTTCAGGGGGTTGGGAAGCCACATATCCTTGCTTGGGGAAAGGATTAGTAAACACAGTCAGTTGGATAGGCACAGTATTAGGAGTAACCGAAGAAGAGGCTTGTTGTCCTCGAGATGTTGCTTGAGCTTCCCACTTTTGATGCGTCTGAGGTAAAAGGGGACAATCACGGGTATAGTGATCATGGACACTAGAACAATAAAAAGGCTTATTTATGTGAAGTGACCTATCCTTCTTGGGATGAGTTCCCTGTTGCTGGGTTGCAGTGTTAGATGTATTCCCTTGGGGATTGTTTCCTGGATTACCTAGAGTAGGTTGGTTCTGGTTTCCTTTCCTATCTTTTTGGAAGTGGAAGTATTACTCGCACTCTGATATGCATACACCTGACCCTGAGGGGGGGGGTAGTTGATGTTGCGAAGCTTGAGAAGGTATAGGAGGTGGGGGTGCTTGTGCTAGAGAAGTTGTAGCACCGGGCTACGGGTACAGCTAGTAAGGAGGTGGAGAAACATTGGGGTAAATAGGTTGGGAAAAATCAGGCCCTGCAATCGGAGGTTGAGCTTGGGCAAAGGCATGTAGCATGCCATGTCCTAGATACATGCTATTGGGAGGGGGAAAATTGCTAGAGGATTTGGCCCCTCCATGAGGGAAACCATAACCCATAGGAGGATGAGTGTATGGATGTGAAAGGGATCCAACGATACCATCAGTGACATGAGATGCCCTCGGTGTGTTGGCACCACCACGTCTAGGGAGATCAGGTAAGATGGTATAAACATAACCATATTGCGCATAGAACAAGTCATATTTCAATGCAATTTGGAGGGCTTCTTACTCAGTCTGAGGAAAGTGAGAGGCGAAATCTTTACCAATGGAGGGAAAAAGGGATGTGAGAAAGTAGTCCATGTAGACATATTCTTACAAAACAGGGGCTCGACATAGGCTCTTCCTTATGCGCCATTCTTGAACATGGTTAGATAGGCATGTGGCAGAAGTTTCATGTAAATAGGTCAAGAGTTCGGTACTGATGTTGTAGCGAAGGGGAAGCTGGAAGTATGAAAAAAAATCCTTTGTAAGAGTCGAAAAATTAGTATGAAAGGAGAAATCCTGGTCGGCATATCACTTGGAAGCTTATCTAGTAAGCGTACGCTGGAATAACTGAAGACAAATAGATTCATCAGTGATAGAGTTAGATGAACACCACATGTGGAAAGAACGAACATGGTTGGTAGGATCCTCTCCATCATTTCCTTCAAACATAGGGATTTCTGATGGAAGCTTGGTTGGCATAGAAGGCCAACCTGGATCACAGTGTATGGGGTCATTAATCAATTGGTTGAAATCGGGAAGGCTTAGGCTTGACATATCAGGAAGCAAGGGAGAAATTGGAATAGTTCTTGTTGTAGCACCACTAGTTTTGTTTCCAGCATTAGAGTCGGGGCCACCACCAGCGTTACATCTTGAACTAGACATGATGAAGGTGAAAGGTGGAGGAGAGCCAGGGATAGAAACAGAAGGGGAACCTGATGATTCAAAATCAAAGTCAGAATGGGAACTCGGTGGAAGAAAAACTCAAACCTTACGTAGCGGGGTAAGTCTTCCTAACAGAAACTGAGGATGAATGCCTTGGAGTCTCTGGGATAAATGTCTTGGGGGCACTATGATGGAAAATATACACGGAATCCAGAAAGGAAGAGAGGTAAACAAGGGCACGGAGGTGTAGATAAATTAATTACAATGTTTAAGTCTTGTCCTGGCTGTGTAAACCAGGCGCTCTTTGCTTTAGGTGTGTGTGTTTGTGTGTGATAAGTGTGTTAATTTTAATTAAGCCGAGACGTGTGTAGAGAAAAAATAAAAAATATGTTGTATAACTGTAAATAAAACTAAAAGAGACAGTAAAAGGAACTGAAAGCGACAGTAAAATAATAGCTAAAAATGCATAAATTTAAACCCCAAGGAGGAGGGCTTCCCAACAAGTAGTCTATGGGTGGGAAAAATCTACTCAAAATACACAAAATGGCCAATAGATCTAAGGTCAAGTGGGACATGGATCTAAAGGTTAGATCTACTGGAAAGAGGTGCATAAAACAACAAGAAACTAGAGGGAAAAATGCTAGAAAATAGGTGGCGAAAGGCTACAACCTAAAGGGAAATGGAGGGGACCCTAAAGGAGGACCAAAAAAAATGCTAAGAGGTGTTTTAGATGGATTAATAACCGATCTGAAATGGATCTAAAAATATAGGTTCATATTTGAAAAAATGGCTAAAAAACACTTAAATCTCAAAAGACTTGCTTTAGCTAAACTTCTCCTAAAAAAGTGGAAGTGTATTGAAGCCCTAGGGGGCTTGGTTCCTACTTCGACGAGTAAAAATAAGCAAGTACAGGTCCAAGACGGGTAAAGACAGAGGTCAAAAAACCCTAAAAAGTGCCCCAGAAAAACCCTAAAAAATCACAGAAAAAAATCCCGCAAAAAGTAAAAGTCGCAAGTTCTGACCTATTTTCCGCTAAGGTCGCAGTTTTTGGGCAGTTATCTGCTACCTGAGAGATGAGGTTACAGTTTTTGGGCCAAAAAGAGTGACCTACACTTCCAGTTGTCTCAGGAGCAGGTTTCAGAAAAAATTGGCATCTCTACTGCGGCTGATACCTATTACATGTGCAAAAGGCCCAGAAACACACGAAAGTTAGAATTTTTACTGTTTTAGGGTTAAAAAGGTTAAGAAAAACAACAAGGAATGAAAAATAAGAAGCTCAAGAAAAACCATAGGGGTTGAAACAGCTGGTCATGCAAGGATCTGAAAAATGACAGCGGTCATAATTAAAACCCTTGTGGAGTCGCTAGTTGTTAGTGTGAATTTTAATCGCAAGTGTATGAAAAAAAATCACTTTAGCTGTGCATAAAAAATAGCCCTAACATCAAATATGGTTGTAAATTTCTTTAGATCTACAGTTAGTGATCAAAATATATGCTACAGAAATCTAGATCTATGCAGTTAAAGATATTAAACGAAAAATAATAAGCAAGAGTTGCTCCATGCATCCAATGAAGAAAACATGAATTTTTAAAGAAATTTTTGTATTATGATACCTAGGAAGGGAAAATAGAAAGATGTTACCAATCCCCCTCAATGGGATGGGTTCTTGTATGTCCTCAGCACTTCAGATCTAAAATCTTTCTCTCTTGATGTTGCAGAAAACCCAGGAAAAATTGAACTCAAAGGGAGCTCACAAGCAAAAAGTAGAAAAATATGACAATGATGGGAGGATCAAAGTCAGACAAAAAGTATAGATCAAGAGTGATCTCTAGGCAACAAAATTTAGTGAATGAATGGAAAAACCCTTCTATTTATAACAAAATATTGAGTTAGTCTAGATATTGGTGCATAGTTAAAATATTATTAACCAAATCTAGATCTAACTTTTATGGAATACTTTATTATTTTTGTTGGAGGGAAAAGGAATTTTAATTTGGTCAAATCCCATTATTTAGAAATAATAAATAAATAAATAAATTATTTATTATTTTAAGAATGTGGTTAAAGAATAATTAAATAAATAATGATTTATTCAATTATTTATAAATGATTTAGTCAAATTTAACAAGGAATATTATTAAATAATGTTTTAAATAATTATTCCTAGAAAATAATAAGATAAATAATGATTTATCTAATTAATTTTCTTGTTTTGGGTTAAATATGACCAGGAAGATTAATTAAACAGTGGTTTAATTAATTATCCCTTGAGGGAAATCAAACAAATAAGGATTTATTCAATTATGAGAAATAAGGATTTTCCTGTTTAGACCATAAATAACTTAATAAAATATGGGTTATTAAATTATTTCTCATAGTGAAAGCAATTTTACTATGGTAAAATTGGCCTGACTTGGTGTACTTTAGTCCATCTAATAGTAACATGTTAGATGACCACAAATTGGTGTAACATTTGTTCTTGGGAAGAGGCCAAAAAAGGTAGTTTTGGGAGAAACTAACCTGATGAAGGTAGAAGCATCTAATAGACTCGGTGAAGGAAAAAGTAGTAAGTATACTTAGTGAAATAATTCAATTCTTATGAATATAATATAAAAAATGGGATTGGATTCTCTTGTAGGTTGTGTTAGCCCCCTATAAATTTTTTGACAAGAAAAGTAAGGGGATAAATTGTTTCTGAGCCTTCAATGAATGCATTTCCCTTGAAAAACACATCATCCTTGAAGCCTCTCTGTTCGCAAAAGGTTGTGCTCCTGAAGGCCTGAATTTTCCCCTTGTATCCCTGTAGAATACCCCATTTTAACCCTTTATTCCCCCTTGTCGAAATTCCCCTCTAACCTTTCTAAATCATACCCATTCCCTTTTAAACCATTCCTACTCCCTTTGTTTAGCCAATTTTCCCCTTCTTCCCTCTATCGTTACCCATTTTCGGCCTCCAATTTCATTGAAAAGGGCTGAAAAACCCATACTTTGCACATTGTGGTCTTAGCCCCCTACAGCCCTAGCCCCTTGACCCTTTTCCCCACGAGACCGAACGCCGAAACTAAGCGCTAGCCCAAAGAGCACTTATCTCATTTCGTTATCGGGAGCAGTTTCCGCCATTGATCTACACAGATTGGACGGCGATCGCGGCCCCCGCAACCCCCGCTATTCACAGTCCACCTCTCCGATCACGCCATCGTTGTCTGTTTAGCCGTTGATCTTACGGTCTAGAGTGCACCTGTCCCTGTGGTCCCTGCCCGCGCACTATTCTGAAAACCACCGGTTTCTATCACACCGCCTTCGGGAAGTAGGTGGTATTTTCTTTTCGGGAGCGATTCCATACACCAAATGACGTGTGGCACCGGTACAGCTGGAAAACCACCCTCCCATCGCGCATTAAAGTTCGTCTGTGGATGTGGCATGATATCACTGTGCGCTGTCTGATATAGAGCATTTAATCCAATGGTGATCGCTCCACGAAGCTATGCACACGATAATCCATGGCCGTCGTACCCCTGGCCCACCATTCATCACCCTCCAATGCGTTCACAGCCGTCAATCTCCTCCTGAGAACGGACGGTCCAGATTCAAACTCAGCCTTCCATTGTACCATGCCACCACATCGCTCATTCAACGTGTTTCCACCCGTCCTCCATATATATTCATTCAAACGATAATTTTCGAAGGTTTTCATTTAAATCTGCTGCGCTTCGCCAACTTTCACCATTTTCCACCGTTCGTTGCATCATTCCACCGTTCCACCAGCTGCACGACCATTTTCATCCTCACAGTCACTCACATCATCCAACCCCATGCATTGGTTTTCCTAACAGTTTTCATGTTTTTGCAAGGTTACAAAGAGGCGGAAAACCACCATGGTTCATATGTACTATTGTAATGGCATTGAGTAGAGAAAGTTGGATTTGGAAGCTGGTACCACAAAGAAATGTCCGGAAATATGGCAACAGCATAAATATTATCAAAGGATAGTTCGATCTCTGCGAAAACCTATCTGGCACCATTAAAGCCCAGATTTGGCAGATTACGACATTTATGAAGCAGTAGAGAAATACCAGCTAATGATCAACAAGTTCAACGTTTAGTATTGAAGATCTTTGAGCCTTAATACATTGGTTTAGAGGCAAAGCACCAGGTTAGTGACATCATGGATCACACAGAGGGTACAACACGCAGAAATTTATGTATATCAGGGTTTGCACACCAGCAGAATGTTTTCCCCATAAAGGATAGAATGCCCATGCAACTTCTATTCTATACCGTGTTCGTAGAGGATTTCCCACCCCGACAACAGTCCTACAATATCAGAAGCATTAGTTGCACAGCATGGCAGACTTGAATCATTGATTTATTTTTGTTCAGTTCACCAGAAGTACTACAAAACACTGCAGCCAAAGTACATTAGAGACATACCTGGAGTAAATGGAAACCTGATGAAGACCACTCTTTCACCCAAGAGTGTCCCATATTAATGCACGGAATTTATACAGAGTGGGCTTCGGCCTTCCTCCTCTTCTAAGTTTTTAATGCTGCATTTAGCCTTTCACCTACCTTCTCTGCTCCACTAGAGCTATAAATTCAGGAAGAAACTCATTGTAAAGGTTGTTTATCAGTTATCAGAGAATTGCAAGTAGTTTCTTTTGAGACACAGTCTCTGTGTAAAGTTGTAAGATAGGCTAAGGAATATGATTTCAGACTGAGTATTCGACTATTGGCATTGTTTTACTTGACTGGTATTGTTGTTTAATATGACAAGCACCTCTCTTTGGATCCTGATCTAAAGCAGCGGTGATGTTTTCCTATCTCTGTGTTTTAATTCATTTCATCTCGTTTCTACTGGCTTGCATCAGAATATTGGCATAGGATTTAACCTTGTTAGGTACCCTATGTTTCTTCTCTCCTTGCCTTTGATGTTTTCTACTAAATGTGTTATCTAAGAATTGATTTCAGTTAATTTAACCAGTGTGGTGGATGTTATTTCCTACTCTCTGATGTATGAATTGGATGAATCAGTTCTTAGATGTTCTGGTTGGGATTTAGCTGGAATATTTGGGAACACTGGGGATTAGAGTTAGCCCTGTCCACTAGGATCCTTGTGTGACCAGATGATATTTAATTGTGTGTTCTAATCTATGTTGTTTCCTCCTCCCCTACCATTCCATATCACAATATCATCTTTAAGATCCAATGTTTCAGATGACTAGCCCAATTGAAAGCCTGCCTATTGATTAGAAAGAAAATCATTTCCTGACTCCATTTCCCAATGGTTTTGAATGCTCTCTGGAATACTTCACCTCTACCTTATTCCTCTTTGCTCATACTTGTCTTAAATTGAACCCTTCTTTCCTAATAACCAGGAACCAAACAAAAAATCAAACAAACAAACCTTGTGCCTATAACTAGCCTGACATCTTAAACTTTGAGCTTCAAAGACATTACCTTTAGCAATCATAGAGAGATCCCTCTCTGGACCTAGTAGGGATAGATCCTAAGGTATGAAAGTGGTTTTGATGTTGTCTCATCTTTTGGTATTTCCAGCCTTGACAAAACATGGGAACCCCAACGGGTTGGTTCCTACAAATATTACAATAGAGGGGATTGGTGTTCCATGTGGGTTGGTGCTTGCAAATCTTGCATCAGAGGAGATTAGTTTCCCCTGTAGGTGAGTTCCTAGAAATATTGCAGGAAAGGGTATTTTTGTTCCCTATAAGTTCGTTCCTACAAATATTACACTGAAGGGGATTGGTGTCTCCTATAAGTTTCTTCCTACAAATATTGTAGGGAGTTTTATGTCTAATGTAGGTTGGTTCACAAAATTTTTTAATAGTAGGTTAGTGACTAAAAATTTTGCATTAATAGGTTGGTGCTTACAAATATATTTTATGGATTATTTTTCATTTATACCTTGTGTTCCATATATGAGATTTCTTGTTTATGATTCATGAATATTTAAATAAGGAAATCCCCCTCTGGTCCCACCCCAATTATAACTATGAATTCAATAATATTTATCAAAGTATCTTCCTTTAGAGGTATCCCAACCACTAGAAAGAATATCTTCGAGGGACCATGGCTAGTCATGAAGGCTCTTTCACAAGCAGAGCTCCATTGTGTGATGGAACACATTATTCCTTCTGAAAGATAAGGATAAGGACTTATCTATTGTCTCTTGGCTTTGAAATTTAGTAATATGTAATGGACAGTTATAAATATCCTTCAAAAATCCTCATTCTAATTAGTATGGTACGAAGGCTTGTGTAAAAAAGGAAAAACCCATGAATTCCATCATGTGTGGCCTATCAAAACTAGAGTTTGTAATGCACTATAAATATAATAAAGGCATCCAAGATAAAATTTAAAACAATTATAAATGATATTAAAAGGTGAAGAAGGAAAATATTCAAACCCATACAAGATATTTTGAGAGTTTAAAGATTAATGATGAAGAAGATACTGCAACCTACTTTTTTCGTGCGGATAAGATTTTCAATACTATTAGAAGAATTGGTGAAGAAGTCAAAAATGATTTTATAGAAGGTGTTGAGATCTCTCCCATTAAGTTATCCACGTGGATATTGGTGGCCACCTACCAATTCCACCTATACCTCCAACCGGTTTCATTATTTGCCTTGATTATAACATCATTTACTATTTTAGCAGTTTTTTGGGTCCTGAACTTCTGAGTAGTTTTCACCCCCTAAATGACATTTTTTTGAGGTCCGCAGCAAGTTCATAGTTGTATGTAGTAAATGGAGAGATATTTCCAATGATGTATCATACATGCCAAATGAATATAATATGACCTGTTGGGGTTCCCATGTTTTGGCCAGATTGGCAAGACCAAAAGATGAGACAACATCAAACCACTTTGGGGCTCTAGGATCTAACCCTCCTGGACCCGGAGAGGGATCTCTCCAAATAGAGCAAAGAATGATGTATCTTTGAAGCTCAGTGTTAAAATGTTAGGCTAGTTATAAGGTTTATGGTTTGTTTGTTTGATTGTTTGTTTGGTTGCTGGTTATCAGGAAAAAAGGGTTCAATGTAAGACAAGGATGAGCAAAGAGGGTTTAGGAAAAGGTGAAGTATTCCAGGGAGCATTCAAAACCATTGGGAAATGGAGTCAGGAAAGTATTTTCTTGCTAATCAATATGCAGCCTTTCAGTTGGGCTAGTCATCTAAAACATTGGATCTTAAAGATGATAGTGTGATATGGAATGGTAGGAGAGGAGGAGAAAACACAGATTCAGGACGCACAGTTAAAGACCAGCTGGTCTCACAAGGATCCTAGTGGAGAGGGCTAACTCTAATCCCCAGTGTTCCCAAATTTTCCACCTAAATCCGAACCAGAACATCTAAGAACTGATTCATTTAATTCATACATCAGAGAGCAGGCAATAACATCGACCACACTGGTTAAATTAACTGAAATCAATTCTTAGATAACACATTTAATAGAAAACATCAAAGGCAAGGAGAGCAGAAACATAGGGTAGCTAACAAGGGTAAATCCTATGCCAATATTCTTATGCAAGCCAGTATAAACAAAATGAAATGAATTAAAACAAAGAGATAGGAAAACATCACCGCTGCTCTAGATCAGGATCAAAAGAAATGTGCTTGTCATATTAAATAACAATACCAGTCAAATACAACATTTCCAATAGCTGAATACTCAATCTGAAATCATATTCCTCAGCCTATCTTACAACTTTACACAGAGACTGTTTCTCAAAAGAAACTACTTGCAATTCTCTGATAACTGATCAACAACCACCTTTATAATGAATTTCTTCATGAGTTTTATAGCAGAAAGATGAGCCGAGGAGGTAGGTGGAAACTAAATGCAGCATTAACACTCAGAAGAGGAAGAGGGTCGAAGCCCATTCTGTTTAAACCCTGTGCATTTATCTCTGGTACTCCTTGGAGGAAAGAATGGTTTTCGTCAGGCTTCCATTTACTCCAAGTATGTCTCCGATGTACTTGGCTGCAGTACTATGTAGTACTTTTGGTGAATGATCAAGAAGGTGAAATAATGATGCTAAGGCCGGCCATACTTCATAACAAATGCTCTGGCAGCTTCGGACTGTGATTAGGGTGAAACTTTCTTCAGAAACACGGTAAAATATGGAAACAACATGGGCGCTTTGTCCTTTAGAACAACCTGCTAATGTGAGACCCTGATAGTTTTTATTTCTGTGCGCTGAGCCCTCCGTGTGATCCCCGGGGTCCCTAGTCTAGTACTTTTCCTCTAAATCCCTGAAACAGGCTCAAAATATTTTATTACGTGCCTTGAACTCTCTGTTTCTCCACTGATACTCTTTTCCACTTCCATGCTTTTCCTCTGACTACGAAATCTGAGCTTTAATGGATCTGGAGAAGATTGTACAAAGTTTAAACTTTGTCCCTTTAATGAAAGTCTTGTCGGCATACCCTTCTGTGCCTTTCTCCATGATACCGCTTCTGAAAAAGGCCCTTTTCTGTGCTTTCTATAACTGTAACAGAGGCTATAGATCATGGCAGTTTTCCGCCGCTTTTACCCTACAACAAACACGCAACCATGTTATGAAATCCACGCATAGGGGCGGGTGGCTATGGAGGATGGGAGAATAATAGCGCAATGGTGATAAACGTTGTTTTTAGACAAAAAAAATGGTGAATAATACGGTGATATGGTGTAAACGGCCACAAATAGGGCTTTGGTGGAGAAATGCTTGTGGGCCATTCGATCATGATCTGGTGGTGGGATCGACGGTGGATATTAATCCATGGAATGGCTTATGAAAATGGGCGGAATGCATAGAAATGGAAGAAAATGCAATGAAATGTGTGTGTGGTGGGACCAGGCATGGGCGGAGGGCGATTAGTTTTGGACTTTCGATCTTAGATCCAACGGACGGTCGAGATGAAGTTGGAGGATCGCAATCGGGGGGGCAGGGGTGACATATTCCAAAAGTTCTGATTGCGATTGGGAGTGGGGACATGATTGAGCACTGGTACGATTGATTCAAGGCTGTTGGATCTTAGGACGGATGGACGGCTGTGATTTGATTGGGAAAATCGCAATCGCAAAGGGTGGAAGGTGGTAGCAATTGGAATTTGCGATTGCGATTGGAAAGAGAGAGCGATGGATGTTATATCGATGGGGGGAATCAACGGCTAGGATGGGATCGGAAGATCACAATCGCATAGGGCGAAGAGTGGGAGCAATCAGGCATTGCAATTGCAATGGAGCGATTAGCGCCAGGCCATTGGATCAACGGGAGGAGATGGACAGTTGTTATTTGGTCGGGAGATCACAATCGTGAAGATCAGAGGGGTGGCACGGCAAGGCTTGCGATTGTGATCGGGGTGGGCAGTGCGATTTGCGCTCAACCGTCGGATCGGGATAGCGAATAGACGATATATAATATATCTCAGGTCTTTGATAACAAAACCCAATCGCATCGAAATTTTTCGATGTTTCAAAGGAAAACGCCCGCTCGACTGCTCCAATTGCGATTAGTGCCCGGGACTTAAACGCTTGGTCCTGGGTGCGGGTCATTGGGGAAGTGGTTAGGGACTGGTAGAAAAGGGGCTAGGCCCTATTATAAAGTTAAAAAGTGGATTTTTACCCCTTTTAATGCAATATTTGGGTTTGGGAAGGGGAATGATAAAGGGAAAAAAAAGGGGAAATTTGCCAAACAAAGGGTAAGGGCAGAATTCAAAGGGGATTTTGGGGAGATTTAGGAGGACTAAGGGGGGAATTTTTGGATGAAAAGGGGACTTAAAAAGAGAAAAAAGGGGGTGAAATGGGACAATCTGCAGGGATACAAGAGGAAAATAAAGGCCTTTTGGAGCACAATTTTTTATCATCAGTGAGGCTTATTTACTCAAGAACAGCAGAGGGGAACAGTCAAAGGGCAGGGAACACGAAAAGGCTTCAAGGATGATGTGTTTTCAAGGGAAATGCATTCCTTGAAGGATCATAAAACTAATTAGTCCCCTTAGCCCCCTTGCTTGCTTGTCAAGGAATTATAAGGGGCTAAAAATGGCTCCACATGGGGATGGCTTCCTCTTGAAGGAGTCAAGAATTCATAAAATGATATTTGGTGTAGGCCAGATGCCTGTTGCTTGAGCCACCTTTCTTCTTTGGTTTTCAGCTGCCACAATTGTTGAAGACATCAATTAGCAGAAACATTATCCCAACAATCTACCTACCCATCCTACAATCCTAGCATTTTTTCTTCTTCTAGGGTGCATTTGGACTAGCAGACCCTTTACATTATTTATTTTTATAAATAGAAAATGAACCTATTCTAAATCTACCATTATCACTCCATGAGACCAAATTATACTGTTGGTCTCATATGTTTCTCTACCTAATCTAATATCTGCTAGGATTAAACTGTCCAGCAGATTTCTTCTCTACATTCTACAACAGAAATTTAAAAATAGTCAAACTAGGATTAGACAGTCTAGTTTGTTGTGAATCCAAGGCATAAAGACAGTTGCACATGGACATAAACTTGCAAAAAACTAAAAACAAACTTTGAAGGCTTGAGATCTGAAATTTGAAGCATCCTTCTTCCCTTCGTGACTCAGGTTTCGAGCTTGTTAGAGTCACTTTCCTTTCTTCCTTCAGCTCTAGTTTTGGGCTTGTTAGAGCTGATTTTCCTTTCCTCTTTGTTGGTTCCGGTTTTGGGCATGTTTGAACCAGCTATCTTTACTTTCTTTGGCTCAGTTTTTGATCATATTAGAGCCAATATTTGCACTTCAAAGGTCCCTATTTTGAGCATGTCTGGACCTCTCTTTTTCCTTTGTTTTTTTTAACATTTTCTCTTTTTCTTGAAAAAAAAACACTGCAATGGTATGTACAATGGAAATGTAAATTGGAAATTGGAAATCAACAAAAGTAGTGTTTGATCATCCTGCCATTGATAGGACCCCCAAACAGCTCAGTACCATCTAAATCTTGTAGAAAAAAGGAATTTGGACCCACAGTGGCCTGGATGATATATGGACCTTGCCACAAACTGTCAAACTTTCCGTGCTTTCCTTTATCCTCTCTCCTTGAGTCCCACTTCATAACTTTATCTCCAATTTTAAAATCAGTAGCTTTGGTTCTTCTGTCAAACAACCTCTTTATGTTCTCCTGAAATTTCACTGCTCTCTTATAGACCTCTTCCCTTGTTTGCTAGAGATGAATTGTTTGGTTTATCCTTCTCACCATACTGTCTTCTTCTATCTAGATCTCTTGGACAAGTTTGATCACTGGTACACCCAAACTAGTAGGAAAAACTACTTTTGTCTCATAGATAATCTGATATGGTGACATGCTAATGGACTTCTTTCTTGTAAGCCTGTCAGCCCACAGGACATGAACTAACATGTTATGCCATGACTTTTTTTTCTCTTCCAACAACTTCTTGATGATGGTCACTAGGATTTTGTTTGATGATTTAGCTAAGCCATTACCTTGAGGATAATAATCAGTTGAATGACCAAGTGTTATTTGATACCTGTGACAAAAATCAACCATTTTCTTGGATTCAAAAGCAGAAGCGTTATCAGTGATTATTTTTCTTGGACAGCCAAACCAAGAGTGGATGTGATATTCTAGGAAGCTAAATATGAAAGAATATGTGGCATTCCTAGCAGGTATGGCCTATATCCACTTAGTGAAGTAGTCTGTGGCTGTTAAGATCCATTTCTGTTGTGCAGAAGAAGCTGGTTTAATTTATCCTATGAAATCTAGGCCCCATTGCATAAAGGGACCTTCAACAGTGATGGGTTGTAGGGGTAAGGGGAGGAGCTTTCTTTTGCCTTCATAAATCTGGCATTTGTGGCAGGAAATTATCATCTAATGAATTTCATTGAAGAGCGTAGGCCAGTAGTAACCAGCTCTGAGTATTTTGTTTGCAGTGGCCTTCCAACTCAGGTGGACTCCACACTCTCCTGCATGGAATTCTTGTTTAATACTCTCTGCTTCAGACTCAAGAAAACATTTAAGCAATAGGCCATTTGGATTTTTCTAGTATAAGCCTTCATTCATTATGAAATAACTTCTGGCCTTTAGCTTTAAGAATTTGGCCTTGGTATTTGATAGTTCAGGAGGGGCATCAAGGTGAGTAAGCACATGCAGAATGTCAGAGTACCAAGGAGAGCTCTGAAACTTCTCTTCAATTGTGGGATCAGGCAATCCCTGCTGCTCATCCAAGGTATCTACCATGTTAATGTCAAGGGCTTGTAGATTTGATTCAGCCATTAGTCGAGCTAAGCTCTGACCTTTGATCAGTTTGGTGGGTTTTATCTCAAGGTTGTATTCTAAGATCACAGCAATCCATTTGCCCCTCTTCCCATCTGGGTCTTGGGACAAGATATCTTTGACCACTATGCTAGGCACATAGGCTATGGTGTAGGAATGCAGAATGTACACCCTGAAGTCTTTCAAGGCCTTGACTAAGGCATAGGCCTATTTTTCCATTATGTTTTATTTCAAGGGTGCATCTCTCAGTGCTTTGCTGAAGAAAGAAATGGGTTGCTCCATTCCCTCTAGTTTTTTCTGCAGCTACCATATGTTCAAATGAAAATGAGAAAATGAGAAAATATTTTGAAAAATTAGGGCTGATTAGGACAAGAGCCTGGGTGAGTGCAATTTTTACTGATTCGAAGGACTTTTTGGCCTCTACAGTCCATTTAACTCCCGCACCTTTCTTCAACATGTTTGTCATGTTCCTAAGGTGTTCAGCTAGATTGGGAATAAACCTCCTTAAGAAGTTAATCTTCCTAATAAAGGACTGTAATTATTTGATGTTTCTTGGGTGTGTCATTTGTAGTATTCCCTCAAATCTTTGTGGGTCTATCTTAATCCCTTTCTTAGCTATAATATTTCCAAGGATTTTTCCTTCTTGCAGCCCAAATACAGTTTTTTTAGGATTCAATGACAGACCGAACCTTCTACATTTTTCAAAGACCTTTCTCAGATGTTTCAAGTGTTCTTCTTTAGTCTTGGAGTAGACCGTTATGTCATCCAGATAGATGACAATGAAGTGTCCTATCTCATCGAAAAAAGCTATATCCATCGCTCATTGGAAGGTTGCACCAGCGTTCATCAGTCCAAAGGGCATTTTAACATACATTAAGGTGCGCCATGGAGTGGTAAAGGCTGTCTTGAGTTGGTCTTCTAGGATTACTAAAACTTGGTTGTAACCTGAAAAACCAACTATCAGGGAGATCCTTTTTGAGCCTACTACCCTCTGAAGGATGTGTTCCATTTTTGGCAAAGGGTAATTGTCTTTGAGTGAGGCTCTATTGAGATTTCTGAAATCTATGCACAATCTGATCTCACCTGTTTTCTTTCTCACCACCACAAGGTTTGAGACCCAATGAGAAAACCTCACAGACACAATTATGCCTGCCTCATACATCTTTTTAATTTCTTTTTCAATTGCAAGCAATTGCTTTGGGTTTATTCTGCGAAGTTTTTGTCTAAAAGGCTTCTGATTTTCTTTCAAAGGTATTTTGTGTTGTATAATGTTTGTGTCATAGGCCTTTAAGTCTTCATAGCTCCAAGCAAACACGTCAATGAATTCCTTGAAAGGGTCAATGTATTTCTTTTTCATGTTTGCAGGAAGAGACTTAGCCAATTTAATCATTTTGGGCTTATCTTCTGTGCCTATGTTACATTCCTCAACATTAGAGTCCGTGTGTTCTATGGTAGGCTTCTTGGCTACATCATCAAAGTCAAAAAGGTCCTCTAAAGGAGCCATATCTCGAGGTATGTTCTTATCTTTGGCCTCGAGCACCTCAACTTCTTCATTTCCATGTTTTGACAATTTCTGTTTCGGTTTCCAATCTGTTCATTCAAAGTGTTGATTTCTATGTTACGGGGTGGTTCTTCCTCATCTGAGGGTTCCTCACTTAGGCAGCTATCGCTGGACATAGAGTCTGAATCAGAAAATTCGAACTCATTCCTGCCTATCAGGAAATCTTCAATCTGCTTATCGCCCTCAAACACGTGCCAATATTTTTCGTTATCTGGCACTGCAGGTATGAATCTGGTCAGTATTATGATTTGTTGGTCGCTTGGAGTCTTAGGGTATGAGCTGGCTAGGCAAGCTAATCCATTTGCAATAATGTTTTGACTCCTAGGAACAAACACTAATTCGTATTCAATGAATGTTTTCAATATATCCACAGCGTCGTTCCTATATGCTCTCAACCTAGGGTGTTTGGCTATGCATTCACCGTTCACCTGTTTTATAACCAACTTAGAGTCTCCTTGCATGGCTATTCTATGGGCTCCTATTTTCTTCAACAGATTTAAACCCAGGATAACGGCCTCATACTCTGCAATATTATTTGTACATTTGAAATCCAGGTTGCAGGCATGGCTCTCCGCATAGTCACTCTCTGTGTTATGTAGCCACACCCCGGCTCCGATAGTTCTCTTGGTGCATGACCCATCAAATTTCATTTCCCACAGGGGTTCATTTTTCATTTTATCCTTATTTCCCTCCCGGACGTGGGTTTCACTGGTTTGTTGTGTGACGGGTTCTGTGTGGTGTGTATGAGTTAGTGAGAGGTGACTAATCGGCTGAATGCATTCGTTTTCTTGTTTGGTCTGAATCTCTGTTTCAGTGCACTGTCTAAGGGTTTCTTCTCTGTTTTCCTCTAAGTTGAGTGTAGCGATTATGTTAAGGTCCGTAGTCTCATAACCTCTTTTTGCATCTATGTCTTCTGGTTCTGGCCCTCCCAAAGATTCATTGTTGCAAAAGATAAAGGAGTCCAGGTTGGTGTGTATAGAGTATAAAGGTGCATTTTCAGGCTTTTCGGGGCTACTAACTAGGAACTTCATTTGTGCCTCCCTGTACAGTCTTATAGGTTGGCTAAAGACTGGGATTGTGGCATAGGCCCCATCCATCTGCATTGTACCTTGCATCTTGGATCCCCATGATATTGACAATAACATGCCATACTTGGGTGGCACATCTGCCACAACAACATCCATGACCATGTACTTGGCTGGAATCTGGGTAAGGCTCACACATAAATCTTTGATTAGGCCAAGACACTTCACCCTGCTAGAATCAAATGAATATAGGTCTTTGTAGGGTTGGGTTATCTCTAGGCCTAACCTTTCCATAACCACTTTAGGCATAAAATTGTGTGAGGCACCAGAGTCATGCATTTCATTATGAAGGATCTTATCATGAATATTGAGACTGGTATAAAAAGGAGGTATTACCCCTTCCTGAAATTTCTCTTCGATCTTTGGACCAAACAGAAGGGCTGGTTGATCATCACTCAGATTTACAATGTCACTGTTCGCACCTAGATTTAATGCTTTCAAAATTTGGCCTTTATATACATCCTGAGTGGCCAACTCAGAGAGTGGGACAGAGATTTTAATTCTTGCAATCTCACTTTCTAAATTGAAAGTGGACTGACCCTTTGGAATGCCCAACTCTGTTTTGTTAGCCACTACCTTAGTGGCTGAATCTGTGGGCTAGTTTTCACTATGTACAGTGTTTGGAATTGTTTTATCAGGAGCACTAACTACAGTGCTAGTTATTCTAGTTGGTTGACCCTGTTTATTAATGTTTTGGTTGTCCTTTTCCTTTTCCTTCTCAGAACTCTCGGCCACTGATTTGTTACTTTTGGTAGATGCTTTAGAAGTTTTCTCAGGCCTCTTTTTTATGGTAACCTCAGAAGCTTTGGGTTTGGAATTATCTAGGTTTTTCTTGATCCTAAGCTCGTATTGTTCTCTGACCTACATGATGACATCCTCAAACCCTAACTTGTAATCCTCAGATTCCAACCATTCCTCATCCCAATAGGAGGGTGAGGGTTGCACTTATTTTGTGGAACAGTTGTGGATTGATTTTTCCACTTCAAACATGTTTATTATGTTCCCCTCAGACTCCTCTATGATTCCCTCATATTCATCAAGAAATTTCTCCTGGAATGGGGGAATAACTTGCTGAACTGATTCTCTTTGTTTGTTGGGAGTGGTGTTGTTTCTTCTAAAGTTCTGGTTCTAGTTGTGATTTTGGTTTCTGTTTTGGTTACTGACTGTGACAACCATTTTTTCCATCATTTTTTGTAGCTTTTCCATGTTTTTGGATAAACAGTCATAATTGGGATTGAATGTGGAAGCTACAGTGTCATCTCTATATGTTACCCTCTTCTCAACTCTCAATCTTACTCTCTTCTCAATCAGATTAGCTTCTACACTCACTGCTCCTTTTTGCATGTCTTCCAACGTGTTGTACTCTCTCTCCCTAAGCTGGTAGGCCATGTCAGCATCAAAGCCTTCAGGGTATTTCGCTAGATCCATACCTTGGGGAGGTTTCATGTGTGGAGGAAGGGTGTTATAAACACTGTTGAACCTTGTAGTGTAGTCATGGACACTCTCTCCTGTGTTTCTTTTAAGGTTCATATATTCTACTAAGATTTGGCGAGGGTTTGCCTTAACTTCCCATTTGTTTATGAAGGTCTGATATAAAGCAAGGA
This sequence comes from Pinus albicaulis, assembly GCA_034641835.2. Taxonomy (NCBI): domain Eukaryota; kingdom Viridiplantae; phylum Streptophyta; class Pinopsida; order Pinales; family Pinaceae; genus Pinus; species Pinus albicaulis. The sequence goes on along the minus strand of CM076581.1, from coordinate 765,707,407 downwards.
GGTCTTGGATACTATTAGGAGGTAGGCCTTTGAACCATTTCTTCACATCACCTCCTAAGCTCTAGGAAAATATTCTCATTTTGACTGTATCATCGTCTATCTCCATGTAGTCAAAATAATCTTCCATCTTATCTACATGGTGTTGTGTTGTGGTAGATTATTTGGCAATGAAGTGTGGGATTTTTTATTGATAGTCATTGGTTAAAGGTACTAGAGGCTGGGGTAAAACCAAAGGTGCATACCAGGCTGCCATGATGATGTTCTAATGAGGTAAAGGGTTCACTTGAGAAATTGGTATATGGATGACAGGGATATTATGACCAGCAAAAAACTGATGAGCAGATTTAGGGTGACTGAGCCCCAAATTTTGAATGAAGTGAATGTCAGGAGGTGTATATGGAGGGGTCTGTCTATCCCAAGGGTGCTTACCTCTTTGATGTGGTGAAACAGGAAGCTCAAGGTCTGGCTGGTCTAGAACACTGAGTGACCTAGTTCTTGGTAAGCTGTTTTGAGTGCCTAGGTCAAAAAATGGGTCAAATAGAGCTGTAAAGTCTTCTGGTGTAGAGTTAGCTCTATGGATGTGGCTGGAAATAGTTGATTGTTTAGGTGTAGGAGATCTCTTGAGGATGCCCTCAGGATTGTCAACTATTTCAGGTGGGTTTGGGTTAGGACAACCTCTTGTGTGAATGGTTCTTGAAGCCAGGATGTTATTTCCAACCAAGAAGCTTAGCCCTACTTATTACTTCTATCGTGGTTGATGTTGTAATGGGTTTCTGGTCTCCAAGTGGAGTCTTATGTGAACCAAGATAATCAGCAGGCCTACTGATCACTAGTGGAGTCTTTAAATCATTTAGGAATTATGGAGTCACCAGGTGGAAGGTTTAGGATGTTTCTGGAGGGTAAAATGTCCACCACAGTGCTTATGAGATGCCCCCTTTTAGGAATAACCTCAAACACAGAAAACTCTAACCAAAGATTGACTGGGAGGGCATTTACCAGATATGTCACCTCTGAAAGAGTGTGAGATCTAGAGGCTACCTGGCCCTTTCCAGACTCTGTCTAAGAGTGTGGGAGAAAACACAACAAATAGTATAAAGGTTGATCTATGAGTAGGAGTGTTTAACTGCCAACCTAACCAGAGATTGTAGGTTTCTGAGGCTCTTATGATGTAGTGAGGTGAGAAATACTCATATTGTCCCCAGCGGAGTCGCCATTATGTTGGGGTTCCCATGTTTTGGCCAGATTGGCAAGACCAAAAGATGAGACAACATCAAACCACTTTGGGGCCCTAGGATCTATCCCTCCTGGACCCAGAGAGGGATCTCTCCAAATAGAGCAAAGAATGATGTATCTTTGAAGCTCAGTGTTAAAATGTTGGGCTATTTATAAGGTTCAGGGTTTGTTTGTTTGATTGTTTGTTTGGCTGCTGGTTATCAGGAAAGAAGGGTTCAATGTAAGACAAGGATGAGCAAAGAGGGTTTAGGCAGAGGTGAAGTATTCCAGGGAGCATTCAAAACCATTGGGCAATGGAGTCAAGAAAGTATTTGCTTGCTAATCAATATGCAGGCTTTCAGTTGGGCTAGTCATCTAAAAAATTGGATCTTAAAGATGATAGTGTGATATGGAATGGTAGGAGAGGAGGAGACAACACAGATTCAGGATGCACAGTTAAAGACCAGCTGGTCGCACAAGGATCCTAGTGGACAGGGCTAACTATAATCCCCAGTGTTCCCAAATATTCCAACTAAATCCCAACCAGAACGTCTAAGAACTGATTCATTCAATTCATACGTCAGAGAGCAGGAAATAGCATCCACCACACTGGTTAAATTAACTGAAATCAATTCTTAGATAACACATATAGTAGAAAACATCAAAGGAAAGGAGAGCAGAAACATAGGGTACCTAACAATGGTAAATCCTATGCCAATATTTTGATGCAAGCCAGTAGAGATGAAATGAAATGAATTAAAACACAGAGATAGGAAAACATCACCGCTGCTCTAGATCAGTTTCCAAAGAAATGTGTTTGTCATATTAAATAGCAATACCAGTAAAGTACAAAATTTCCAATAGCTGAATACTCAGTCTAAAATCATATTCCTCAGCCTATCTTACAACTTTACACAGAGACTGTGTCTCAAAAGAAACTACTTGCAATTCTCTGATAACTAATCAACAACCACCTTTACAATGACTTTCTTCATGATTTTTATAGCAGAAATATGAGCCGAGGAGGTAGGTGGAAACTAAATGTAGCATTAACACTCAGAAGAGGAAGAGGGCTGAAGCCCATTCTGTTTAGACCCTGTGCATTTATCTCTGGTACTCCTTGGAGGAAAGAATGGTCTTCGTCAGGCTTCCATTTACTCCAAGTATGTCTCCAATGTACCTGGCTACAGTACTCTGTAGTACTTTTGGTGAATGATCAAGAAGGTGAAATAATGATGCTAAGGCTGGCCATACTTCATAAAAAATGCTCTGGTAGCTTCGGACTATGATCAGGGCGGAAATTTCTTCAGAAACACGGTAAAATATGGAAAAAACATGGGCGCTTTGTCCTTTAGAACAACCTGCTGATGTGAGACCCTGATAGTTTTGATTTCTGTGCGCTGAGCCCTTCGTGTGATCCCCAGGGTCCTTAGTCTGGTACTTTGCCTCTAAATCCCTGAAAAAGGCTCAAAATATTTTATTATGTGCCTTGAACTCTCTGCTGCTCCATTAATACTCTTTTCCGCTTCCACGCTTTGCCTCTAACTGCGAAATCTGAGCTTTAATGGCTCTGGAGAAGATTGTACAGAGTTTAAACTTTGTCCCTGTAATGAAATTCTTGTCAGCATACCCTTTTGGGCCTTTCTCCATGATATCGCTTCTGAAAAAGGCCCCTTTCTGTGCTTTCTGTAACTGTAACAGAGGCTATAGATCATGGTGGTTTTCCGCCGCTTTTACCCTGCAACAAACATGCAACCATGTTATGAAATCCATGCATAGGGGCGGGTGGCTATGCAGGACGGGAGAATAATAACGTGACAGTCATAAACGGTGTTTTTAGAAAAAACAATGGTGAATAATGCAGCGATATGGCGTAAATAGCCACAAATAGGGCTTTGGTGGAGAAATTCTTGTGGGTCGTTCGATAATGATCTGGTGGTGGGATCGACGGCAGAGATTAATCCACGAAATGGCTTATGAAAATGGGCGGAACGCATAGAAATGGATGAAAATGCAATGAAATGCATGTGTGGTGGGACCCGGCATGGGCGGAGGGCGATTATTTTTGGACCGTCGATCTTAGATCCAACGGATGGTCGAGATGAAGTCGAAGGATCGAAATCGGGGGGGGCAGGGGTGAGATATTCCAAAATTTCCAATTGCGATTGGGAGTGGGGACGCGATTGAGCACTGGTGCGATTGATTCAAGGCCATTGGATCTTGGAACGGATGGACGGCTGTGATTTGATCGGGAAAATCGCAATCCCAAAGGGCGAAAGGTGGTAGCGATTGGAATTTGCGATTGCAATTGGAAAGGGAGAGCGATGGCCGTTGGATGAATGGGGGGAATCAACGGCTAGGATGGGATCGGAAGATCACGATCGCATAGGGCAGAGAGTGGGAGCGATCGGGCATTGTGATTGCGATGGAGCGATTAGCACCGGGCCGTTGGATCAACAGGAGGAGATGGACGGTTGTGATTTGGTCAGGAGATCGCAATCGCGAAGATCAGAGGGGTGGCACGGCGAGGCTTGCGATTGCGATCGGGGTGGGGAGTGCGATTGGTGCTCAACCGTTGGATCGGGATAGCGGATCAACGGTATATAATATATCACAGGTCTTTGATAACAAAACCCAATCGCATCGGAATTTTTCGATGTTTCAAAGGAAAACGCCCGCTCGACTGCTCCGATTGCAATGAGCGCCCGGGACTTAAACGCTTGGTCCTGGGTGCGGGTCACGTGGGGAAGTGGTTAGGGACTGGTTGAAAAGGGGCTAGGCCCTATTATAATGTTAAAAAGTGGATTTTTACCCCTTTTAATGCAATATTTGGGGTTGGGAAGGGGAACGATAAATGGAAAAAAGAAGGGAAAATTGGCCAAACAAAGGGTAAGGGCACAATTCAAAGGGGATTTTGGGGAGATTTAGGAGGACTAAGGGTGAAATTTTGGGATGGAAAGGGGACTTAGAAAGAGAAAAAAAATGGTGAAATGGGACAATCTGCAGGGATAGAAGAGGCAAATAAACGCCTTTTGGAGCACAATTTTTTATCATCAGTGAGGCTTATTTACTCAAGAACAACAGAGGGGAATAGTCAAAGGGCAGGGAACATGAAAAGGCTTCAAGGATGATGTGTTTTCAAGGGAAATTCATTCCTTGAAGGCTCATAAAACTAATTAGCCCCCTTGCTTGCTTTTCAAGGAATTTATAAGGGGCTAACATGACCAAGTTACAATCCCGAGAATTTAGCTGCCCAACTAACCCTAATGAGGCCCACATGCTCTTGGCATTCCATCTCTTGGGGTTAGGATTTTGACTGTTTAGGGTTTTCTCTTGTTGTTCAGTAATAAAAAGGCCATTCAGCCTCACTGTAACACAGTTGAGAGGCATGTAGCCACCACATATCTTCTCAGAGATAAGCTACCATCACCAAAATGATTTCCATTCTATCTGTAAGCATACTTGAGTTCTTTGATATTAATGAAATGAAGTTTTATTTATATTGCATCTATATATTTATGGTTATATATGTATTATGTTGCATTCATGTTTAAGTTCGGATCAGTGGTATCAGAGCGGTGTTCTCTTTCTTTCTTTTTATTTTCATGTCCCCAACGAGGTTAGGGTATAAGGAGCTAGGTCTTGAACTGGTTGAACCTTTACAAGGCCAGCCTTGTGAACCCTGACAGCCTCCCATGGCAGAAGAAAATAAATATGAGGGAGAAGGAGATCCTTTCAAGATATTTCTCGAAGAAGCCCTAGAGTGACAAAGGAATACGATGTTGGAAAAATTTTCCTAGATCCTTCAGTGGATGCCCACATGCGACGCATATTCATCCGACAATCACTCTAAAGGCGCCACTCCCTTCAAGGTACAAGTGAACGTTGACAATCCCATATTTGAAGGCTAGATAGATGGAGATGTCGTAGATAGATGGTTAAATCTATTAGAAGGATATTTTTCAGTTCATGGTTTTTCCAATAGGGAAAAGATTACCTTTCCTCAAATTTTCCCCCATGTTAAGGACTGGGGGGAAACCTACTATGAACAAAGGGACGAGAGAGAAACCTCACTATTTTCAGTTGTATCCACTTGGAATTATTTCTGATATGCCACCAAGGAATAATATTACCCCATGGGGAGATATGAGGACAAGTACATACAATGGACCATATTACAGCAGCAAAGGGATCAAGATGTGCATGTGTTGGAAAATTTGTTTCATACCATGCACACAAAGTTAGGTATCAAATATTTAGAGAAAAATTTGGTGCTCATGTACTGTAGTTGTTTTCACAAATACATTAAGGAGGAAATGGAGTTCCTTGAAAAATCCTCGCTTGGTGCAACATACCTATAAGCTACCAAGATCGAGAAGAAATTTAAACAGAAAAAGTGAGACTTTGGATCTACGAATCCAGAGCAATGGAAATGCACCCTAAAACCACATAATAAAGGAAAATACAAGGCGGGGTGACCTAGGAAAACCTATCGAAGCCGAAAGAAAAAAAACACCATGAAAACAAAGAAGGACACGAGAAAGTGATGTGAGTTCCATAAGAACCCCAGTCACAACACAAGTGAGTGTCGGTCCAAGAAGTCACTAGTGGTCAAGCTAAATGCATCTAAATCAGATTCATTTTTTGACTTTGAATCAGAACCTGACAAGGGGAATGACAAGGGAAGCAAATTATTGGCGTGGAGCCTAGTTCCACCGTTACCACCACCAATATCTAGGACGATGAGCCTGAATATCCAGAGGAGGGGGAGCGCCTCTTTAATTCCCAGATGTTGGTGAAGGGCTCTCCGCTGTAGTTCATTATCAACAGTGGGAGCCAAAAGAAACTCATTTCAATAGATGTCATGAAGAAGTTGGGCCTACTAACCACATCACACTTGTAGTCGTACACCATCGGGTGGCTTCACCAAGGACGAGATCTCTACGTCAGTCAGCAATGTTGCCTTCCCTACAGCATCAAGCACTTCATAGATGAGGTATTGTGTGATAATTCTCCTCTTGAAGTTTGTGATGTATTACTAGGCCAACCATACTTGTGGAAGCGAAATTATGTGTATGATTCTAGGCCTTGCATTGTTATTATTCCTTTGGGAAAAAAATTATATGTGATGTCGGAGGTAGCACTGCCTATTGACATGTCTTTGATCATTGATAAGAAATGTAGTAAGATCATTCCCCATAAATAATTTTTTTTTTCCCTTATGATTCTCCCTTAGGGAAAGAAGAATTTTTTTGCCATGACCTCCAAATATAACTCCCTTGTGCAATAGCAACAATGGACAAGCTTGTGGAGGAGTACAAGGAAATATTCACCTCACCCACAAGGGTACCTCTACACTATCATATCAAGCACTCCATCAATATGACCCCAGGAACACCACTACCCAATGGAATGATCTATCAATTCTCTGTTATGGAGAATTATGAAATCAAGAGGCAGATTCAGGAGATGTTGTAGAAATACCACATCAAGCCAAGTTCATCACCCTGTGGGAGCCCGATCATGTTGGTACAAAAGAAGGATGACACGTGGACATTTTTTATTGACTATCATGCACTGAGAAATATCATTGTCTGGAATAGGTATCCAATCCCATGGATCGATGACCTTCTAAACCATATCAACGGGGAAAACTATTTTAGCAATATTGACTTGAATTTTGTCTATCACCAAGTACCAATCATACTCTCCGATGTGTGGAAAAATACATTCAAATATGAGGGCCTTTTTGAATGGTTGGTCATGCCTTTCGAGTTGATGAATGCCCCGAAAACCTTCATGAGGCTTATGGAAGATATCTTATGACCCTTCACCAACTAATTCATGGTGTTATATTCAGATGAGATCTTGATCTTTAGCCAGAGTTGGGAAGAGAACCTCCACCATATTCTACAGGTTCTCCAAACCCTGCAACAACAAAAATTGTGTGCCAATTTGAAGAAATACACTTTTGGTATGACTGAGGTTCAATATCTAGGGTACATCATTGATGATAGGGGTGTGCATGTGGACCCAACCAATATAAAAGTCATTCCAGATTAGCTAGGCCCAACCAATCTGACAGAGCTTTGCAACTTTTTAGGTCTTTCCAAATTCTACCGCAAGTTCGTGTTGGGATTCTCTCGTATCCCTTGGCCTTTGAGTCAATTCACCAAGGGAGGAGCACAACAATGTCGCAGAATACCTCATCTGACTGTTGGTCATGGCGTTGATTACTGTACTCAACTCTTGTGGGAACAAGACTTTGGGGTGGATGAATCTTTACAAGAGCAATCCCGAATTCGAAAACACATACCAAAATCTCCTGGAATGAAAGAAAGTTCCAAATTATCACCTCTAGGATGCATTGTTATGCTCACTATGTCCATGAATTTCCACCCCCAAACTGATGGCCAAACATAGGTTATCAACAAGATGATCATACCCATTCCATGCATGTACAACTCGAAGCATCCACACACATGGGATGAAAGGCACCCCTATGTCCAACATAGCTACAAAAGAACTCTCCATAGCTCAATTGGCCACAGTCCCTTTCGGGTGGGGTTGGGATTCCACCCACTATGTTTCATTGATGTGTCCATACAATTTGCAGCTACTCAGGTAGATTCGTCTCATGTCCATTTCAAAGCTGATAGGGCTAAACAAATCATTGAATGAATTCAACACATCCTACAATAGGTCCATGACATTTAGGACATATCCAATGCTAATTAAAAGCAACGACATGCTCAACATCTGGTTCCACACAAGCTGCAGGTGGGCAAAAAATTTTGGCTACATTTGTAGAAGGAGTGTCTCGTTGGGCCCCGCCACAAGCTTCCCTTGCTCTTATATCGGTTGTAAACCATAACCAAGATTTTAGGGGAAAATTCCTTCAAGCTCATCATTTCACTGTTCCTTGGCCTACACCCAATGTTCAATGTGGACCACCTTCGTACATACTTTCCACCATTATTGGACACATCCGACATTGTATAGCAACTCACGCCAACAGATTTAAACCCATATTGCAAGGAAAATGACACAACTGATCGTATCATGGACATGTAGATAAAAAACACTCGCCAATAGAGGATCCAACTATATCAAGTTTTCAAAGCAGGCCAACTCCCTCACTAGGGAAAGTGGTTCACTAGGGACCATGTTCAACATAAATTTCCTCACCTCATGGAGGCTCTGCATGCAATGGGAACCATTTATTCCTAAGGAGTAAGGACTAATCTAGGTGGATATTGGTGTCCACCCACCTATTCCACCTAGACTTCCAATCGGTTTCATCAATTTCCTTGTTTTTATCACCATTTAATAATTTTAGCATTTTTTTGGGTTGTGAACTTCTGCAGCAGTTTTGAACCCCTAAATGGATGTTTTTGAGGTCTACATTAGGTCCATATCCATAGGCAGGGACCTACATTAGATCCTATATTACTTGGAGAGATCTTTCCAACGAGGTATCATACGCGCCAAATAGAGATAATATGACCAAGTTACGACCCCGGGAAGTTGGATGCCCAACTAACCCCAACAAGGCCCACAAACTATTGTTGTTCCATCTCGAGGGGTTAGAGTTTTTGTTATTTAGGGTTTTCTCTTGTTGTTAAATCATAAAAATGCCCTTTAGCCTCATTTTAACAGAGTTCTGAGGCATGTAACCTCCACATCACTTCTCAGAGATAAGCTATCATAGCCCGAGCTAGTTTATTTCCATTTTTTCTATAGGCATATTTGAGTTCTTTGATATTAATGAAATGAAGTTTTACTTATGATGAACCTTTTTATTTATGGTTATATATTTATTCTTTGTGTTCCTGTTTAAGTTTGGATCATTAAAATTAGATGCAAAGGCCTCAACTATTGAAGAAATAAAGGAAGTAGAAAATATAAAGATGGATGAGCTACATGGGTTCTCACTACTTATGAAATGAGGGCAGAAAAAAGAAAGTAAAATCTTAATGAAGAAACTTTCAAAGTTTCAAAGAAGACCAAAGAAATTAAATTCAATGATTATTCTAATAATGAATCAAATGCATAATAATAATAATTTATGAGAAATATAAAAATAGGATCTAGCAAATACAAAAGTATGATACCACTAAAAGGTTTTAATTGTGGTAGAATTGAGAATTTGGTTGCTAAATGTCCATATAAAATTTACGAGGACAATGATGATGAAGAAAAGCATGAAATAGAAGAAATTCTTATAGACACAAAAGAGGAAAGTATTCCAAGAAGAAAGATTTTTATTCTAGAGAATATAGCAACTCTTTAGAAGAGAGTGATGAATATGCATATAATATTGAAAAATAAGAACTTATTTTCATAGTCATCGATTAAAATGTTTTTGATAAAGAATATGAAGATAACCAAGAAGAGAAAAAATCCAAAGGACAATCATATTGATGGGGAAGTAAATCTTAACACAAAACTTGTTAGTGTCATAGAATAAATAGATATACTTGGAGAAAACATCAAAAATAAGAAGGAGATATTGTAGAAATGTGATAAGAAAAAGGATCCTAATATTTATTAAACAAGAATTTAGATCCTAAAGACACAATTAGAAGAGGAAAAGAGGATAGAATAAGTAGTGAGAATCAAGTTGAAAGAAAAGGAAGAAGATTGTGAAAAGCTAGAAGCAAAAGTTATTTCCTTGAGAAATGAACTAGAGAAAGAACAAGATCAATTTAACTAAATCTTGAAGTTTAGAAAGAGTATTGAAATATTAGATGATATTCTCAGCTGTAAAATGCAACCTTTCATCAAAAAAATTCTTGAATATGAGGAAAATCATAATAAATCCAAGGGTGAATCAAGCACAAAGTCATCAGAAAAGGAAAATTAAGAAAATCCCAAAAGTTATGTTGATGTTATTAAGATCTCCTTCAAAATTGAAATATACAGCAATAAATTAGATCAAGATCATCATAGACCTTATTTTTATCACAATATCAACAAGAATGAAATCAAAAGAGTTGCTCCACCAAGAAGGCTTTTCACATCTCAGTGTCAAAATATCTTCTTTGCCTATTTCTTTGAATGAAATAACTTTGGTCATAAAGAAATAATTTGTAGATATTATGTAAGAAATGACTATGTGAGAAATTGAAATAGAGGGCCTTATAAGACCTCAATGAGTGGTCTTGTGAGAAACAAAACTAATGAAGGTGGTGTTTTAAGATGCAACTCATTTTCTCCCCCTTTGTATCATGTTGAATAATATAAGTGCAATAATTATGAGAACAAGGTACGTGATTGTATAAGAATAAAATTAAGGCCTCCTAGGAAAAGAAAGGAAAAATACATTACCAAGTATAGAGAACAATGCACAAAAGTATGGAAAAGGAAGAAATAAAAACAAGAGGAACGTTGTCTTGCTCTGTATGCTCAAGACAAATAAAGAAAATGGTTTATTGATAGTAAATGTTCAAAATACATGACAAGGTATAAGACTAAATTTCTTAGTATAAAATAAAAAGGAGGTAGTGTTACCTTTGGATATAGTGCATTAGCAAAGATAGTTGGAAAGAGCATAACTATTATTGATCATGGGAAGAAAAAACTCAAAATTTCATGTATGTTGAAGGTCTAAAATACAATAATATAGTGTTTGTAAAATGTGCTATCAATGATATTATGTCACATTCCATCCTAAATTATGTGAAATAAGTATCACATGTTTAGGAATATTGGTGGAAAAATCTATGAGAACCTCCAGTAATGTATATATCCTTGATGAAGTTAAAGGAGAAAATTTTAGTGATATCCATCTCAAATCATCAATAAAGGAAAGAGTAAGCTTAGGGGAAGTATCCATTTTATTTTGATGTTAAAGGGGGAGAAGTTTCAAACAAAAACTGAAGATGTAGACAGTGAGACTAGCCCTTCGTATTGATATCAAATGGGGGTAAATTACACACAAGTGGAGTTCTTTAGTAGTAGTGATCAAATGATTGGGGTTTTCATTAAAGAAAAACGGGTATATTGTTCAATAATATGGTTCCACTGATGTTAAAGATAGGGGGAGACCAATAATTTCCATGTTAGTGGGAGACGAAGATAACTTCGAAAATAAAGGTTAGGTAGTACTACAATATTGTTGTAGAATTGACTAAGGGTAGCCATCAATGAGAGAGGGGGATTTTTTTGGATATATTTTTTTAATGAAGTCATTGATATGGGGAGACTACATATGTCCAATACAAAGATTGCAAGATAAATATTGTTGGAAATATTGTTTGGATACCTAGTTTTTTTTTTATGCTTAGTTTTGTCACCCTATATATTAAGAAATTTGTACGCTGAATACTTTGGTCAAATGGGAGAAGAGGATATATTGTTGAAAATATTATTCTAATAATTTTCTAATGGTATATGGAACTCCCTCTAATTTCTTAGGAATAAGGAGACATGGAAAATTTTGTCAGATCATCCTAGCTAATTTTACAATTTGCTCCATAAATGAACGTAGGAACACTATAAAATAAAGGATAGATGAGTAAATTTGAGGACCATCCAAGAAATAATAGATCTCAGGTGCATAGTAAAATTTGGTTAATATTCTTGGTGTATTAAAGGTGGAGAAAAAATGTGATTTGTGGTGTGAATGAGCCATCTTGGAATTTTCATGATAACTTTTCTTCTAGTATGTTTCATATTATGAAACATGGAGGAGGTATATGAGAAAAATATGTGCACCTATGATATAAATTTTAAACTTTGTTACATCATAATTTTAGAGATATGATCTGAGTAGTTTATGGCTCTTAAATTCCCTTGAAATCTTATTCAAACAAGTCAGGTTGGAATTTTTGTTAATTTTTTTTTGTGCTTTTTTATAACATGAAAATGGGAGGAGATGGAGGTGATACATTCATGTCCATGTGATAGAAATTTAATACTTTGCTTTGATATAATTTTGGATATATGCACTAAGGAAATTAGACTTCTATAATGCTCTTGAAATTTGCTTCAAATAGGCCAACTTGGAATTTTCTCTATAATGATTTTTCTAAAATGTTTTAGACTATGAAATATGGAGGATACAAAGGATATATCTCTAAGTACCCTTGGTCGAAATTTTATACCTTGGTTATCTATAATTTCATAGATATGATCTGAGAAATTTAGGGTTCCTAAATACTCTTGAAATATGCTTTAGATATATTAGCTTGGATTTTTCATTATAATTTTTTTTTATGATGTGTTTCAAATTGCAAAATATGGAATACATAGAGGAGATATCTCTAGGTACTTGTGGTATAAATTTCAAAATTTTATTCACTATAATTTTAGAGATATGCATTATGGATGTTATGGTTATTGAATAGTATCGAAATTAGCTTCAAACAAGTCATTTTGGAATCTTTTCTATAAATTATTTTATAAGGTTTTTGAGATTATGTAATATTCTAAAATTTGCTTGCAGCAAATTGGAATATCAAATTTTGTTGATCTCACTTAGGAGATGAATAAATGGGTAAGGAGGCCCATGCATAATAAAAATCTGAATAAAATCCCTCATGGTGTGGAAAGGGATCAAGGTAGCAGCTGGATTTTACACTCCCATGTGTGAACAGGGACAAATGCATGTGGACAAGGTCAATTTTGACCAATTCAACAGTGTAGGTATGAGAGGAGGAGATCATCCATAGAGACAACGTAGTGCAAGTGGGAGGAAGATTCCTTGGTGAAGGAAACCCCAATGAGTGGGGCCAAAGGCAAGAAGGCTCACACATGTTTAAAAGGAGGGCAAGGCAGCCATAGCAAGTTTATTCTTATGATTTGATTTTTGGATTTTTTCTGAGAGACTATCCTGCTTTCTTCAACTGTTTAGTTGAGATTGTTGTGCTGCTTAGCACAAGGATTTCCTGTTTAGGAATCCTTATCCTTTCTTGAGAGGCCTCTTGAAGGAGTTGTACTGATTTGCCTCACATCCAGGCTTAAGGCCAAGCATCCTCCTTCAGCTATAGAATTATTTCTGCAGTATTATAATGTTGTGTTGTAGGGTGTTGCAGTGAGGGTTCACAACACCACTTCCAACACTTGTTTTTCAGAGGAGGAGGCTCTCTTTCTCTTGGAAGATCAGTGAGGAAAAATTCTAGAGCATATTTTCACATCTTGGCACTTGGCCAAATTAATCCCATCATTTACAGTGCACTCCCTTGCAGGAACTGCGTCATTTCTTGCAGTGTTGCAGTGAGAGGGTCAATCCCCTCAAGTTTGAGCTGATTTCTCAGGGAAAAGGCCAACCTTTCTCTTGGAAAGTTTTTAAGGAGGATTTTACTTCATTCCATGTATTTTTCAGCTGTATAAAGACATATATTCAGTTATACTACGTCATTTTCATATCCATATCTGTAGATCTGACATTTTGCACTTGTACTCCCATAGAACCCTTGCCAGGTCATTCCTATAATGTGTAAAAGAAGATTTTTCTCCATTTTTCTCCATGATCTGATGTAATACACTCCATGTATGTTATTTACATCATATTTCATCATAAACCCTCATAAAATCATGGTGTCTATTCTTCATTAAATTCTGCATAAGTAAAGTCATGATATTTGGGACTTTTTGAGCCATATCGGGACCAGGAGGTCTGTTTAACTTATCTAGAGTGATTTGTTTTTGCTCCCAATTGGTATGTGAGTCCCATATGACATAATATAAGGTATCCCACCGTTATTTTCCTATTTTATTATGAAAATAGCTGGGAATAATTTTTTTGGGGCTTGTTCTGCTGCTTTTCTTGAGCTTTTGGATCATAAAATGAAGTATAAGTTGTTGATGTAACTTTAATTGATTTCTATGTGTTTTTAACACATCATATGAACTATCTCCAACTTTAGAATATCTTCAAATATTCTTATTGTTGTAGAAATTCAATATTTTGGGATATTACAGATTATCAAATTTTCATAGATCCAAGGATACAAAGAGAAGTTATTTGTAAATTTGGATATGTTACATAGTGTACAAATTTGTTTCTAGGAAGAGACCAAAACAACAAGCTTGAGATAAATAAACCTAGTGAGTAAAGAAGCAACAAGTATACCTAGTGAAGGAAGAATAATTAACTAGACTTGATTTAAGTATAAAAAGCTAATAGAATTATTAAAGGAAGAAGTAGAAAGAAGACTCAGTGAAATGGGTTGGCTCCTATGAATATATTGTAGCAGAGGGGATGAGTGTCTCCTATAGTTTGGTTCCTACAAATCTTATAACAGAGGGGATTGGTGTCCCCTATAGGTTGGTTCCTAAAATTATTGCAGTGGACGTGATTGGTGTCTTTTGTAGGTTGGTGCTTACAAATATTTCTATAGAGGGGATTGGTGTCTCATGCAGGTTGGTGCCTACAAATTTTTTAGTAAGGGGGATTGGAGTCTCTTGTAGGTTGGTGCCTACAAATATTGTAGTAGGAAATATTGGCGTCTCCTGGAGGTTGGTCCAAAATTTGTAATAGTAGGTTGGTACCTACAAATTTTTTATCAATATGTTGGTTCCTATAAAGATATGTTATAAACAAGTTTGCATTTATATCTTCTATTACATGTATGAGATTGTTTGGTTATTATTCAAGGATGTTTAAATAAATAGATTTCCATATACTAATTCACCCCCCCTTCTTAGCATAAGTTTTAATCCAACACTACATAGGGTGATGCCTCAACCAACCACATCAATATTTGGATCTAGAATTTTTCATATCCCCCCGTTATAATATCTTTCGAATTTTCAATCTTACAAATTATTGACCTATTCAAATACCGAATCTTATGGATTTATATAGATACCCAAACATTTGTATTCATTCGAATACTCCTAACTCCACAAAAACCATTTGGATTAAGGCTTTACACCTGATCAAACTTGTGAAATATCTAAATATGCAGGTCTTTAGATTTCTAAATTTTTTGGATTCATCCGGATCTAGAAAAATCCAAAAATTCCAAATGCATAAAAATCCAAATTCCACATCATCCTTGCTAGATAACATCACATCACCTACCATGTAAAATTATTTAGTATATATTTCCAGATCAACATTTTTCATGGCATGACATGTCACCTAGACTCATCCTTAGTGCCACATTATCATGACACATCATCATGTCATGTCAACACCCATATTCCTACATGGTTTGGAATGCTCACATGGGTTTCACATAACTTCCACATGGATGGCTCTGTTGGCATCCATATTCGAGTCTTTCTAAAATATATTTTAATAAGAAGTTATATATTCTCATATATCCATATAATTGGGTATTTGATGCATTGAAATTCCTCTAACTATGGAATCATGGTTCCACCAACTTTAGGTTTTCTCTTTATAGGTTCCATCATACCACCATCTAACATCTAGGGATTTGGTTAAGGTGCATTGATAAGGTTTTCAAAACTAATATATATCCATATTATCTAGATATATAAACATCCTCACCTCCCACTAATATTTCAACAATATAAATGTACAGATATTTGAATATTTGGATATGCAGTACATCATCAACTCCACACTCAAGCCAGATCCTAAATACTTTATTTCACTAGCTCAAGGGCATGACTTCCTTTCTAGTCCATGTGACAAAGAAACAAATATTAACTCTAATCCCCAAATTTATAAACTCAATCCTTGACTTTGTAAGAAATTGTAAGATTATAATGGAGTTTTCTAACCTTCTCTAAGGATTGAATTTATGGTCTTTATTGTGCATAAACTTTCACAAAAGACTTTTAAAGATACAAAAATATTCCACATCCTTAAAAAGGCATCCAAAAAATCCTCCCATGATGAAGATATTTTTGAAGAAGTCAAATAAAGGGCCAATGGTCAAGTTTACAACTTCACCCAATTGAGACAAATTCTTATTGCCCCTATGCAACTTTAATTCACCCTCGATACTTAAACTCTTACAGCTATAGAGGCTAGTTAATTGGCTTATCTCCAAGATGAAATAAGCTCAGTATCCAAGGGTAAACATCCATGTATTATCATCACAAAATAAGAATACAATATAGTTATTCAATCACACGAATAACCCAGTAAAGGCCAACACACTAACATAATACATAAAGAACTCAACTTAGCTTATACATTATACGTCACAAAATCCAAGATCTTAGTTTATCACAGGAAACATACTTCAAGAATACCATTATTTACAAAGTCCATTCAGAAAAGAAAATACAAAAGTAAATAAGCATAATTTAAACATTGTACTAACTCATTAATATAACCATACTTAATTAACCACCATAGAAACTTTCGTGAACTCTAAAAAATAATGCCATTCCATTAAAAGAGGAATACTTACACTTATCTATGTCAGCTATGCTTTGTTGGAAACCAAAAAAGTGAGAGCTGCTCTCCACCCAACCATAAGCTTAGTACACTATATTTTTCCTACAGTGGAACACTCACTCAAGGATTAACAATGTTCAAATTAGGGAAGGAAAAAATTCAATATGTTACCTGTCAACCCTTGAGTGATGACTTCTTACCCTTCACAATGGGATTGCAAAGCATAAAGGGAGTCTTATTTGATATAAAAGTCCCTTCGTGCCTCCCATTTCTTAGTTCCTTTCATGCATAGTTTAGAAATTTTTCTTAGAACTTCTCTTGGCCCTCTAGCTTAGGTCGAAGGCTTCCACACTATATTCATTACCCATTTAGGTAAAATCCACATATGCTATTGTGAATTAGAAGGATTTATACCAACCTCTATTTAGAATTCCCAACGTGAATGTGTGGTTTTGTTTGTCTTCTCATAAGTTATCTCTAGTTGGAACAAACTTTTTTGTCTCTCTGTTCATGACCACCTAACTTACTTTGCACATAGAATTTCACTTCCCCATACAACTCTACTACCATGGATGAGAATTTAGGGCTCATTTTGAATTGTGTGGTTAATCAAAAGTCTCTATATGGTATGTTTCCAATTCCTCTTGAGCATTTCAATACCACTCCCATTCTTTTTAATAGCTACTAATAGTTGGGTATTTCAATTATCAAATATGAAATTTCAACATTTCATTTAGGGTAATATAGGAAACTTAATAGTTCCCACTCACAACTTTCTCTAAGGAATTTCGATCCATGTTGGCTTCTTTGTTCTTCTTATTTTGAAAATATATTAAATGAATTTCATATTATATCAAATAAATTTTGTCAAGATATTCATGTTTTCCATTTCTGATATTATAAGTATTAATTACAAATTACAAAACTGTAGGTTTAAAAAAGGGTGTTATTGAAACATATGCTTGATTTTTGGATTCTAGCTCTCCCATAGACATAAGCTTCTCTTATACTCCAACTAATAAAATGGAGAAATCATTTAAAAAATATCAATATATTTTCACCAAGTATAGTCATGATGGAACAAAAAATAGAATCAAAACCATTTCATGCCCAAACACTAAAAAATGATGCACACAATTAGCTTGCCATTCTTCATATATCCACACTTATGAAGTGATGTTCAATGCTTTCCACTTGGAAAAAATATTCGTCTATGATACAATTCAATACAAGGTGGATGTATTTTCTTTTTCTTTTCCATTGAAGTGTATTTCTTTATTAGTTTTTTTAAATACATTCTCAAGCATTTTCCCATGCCTTGTGTGGTTCAGGGTCTTGTTCAAAATTAAATCATAGCTCATTAAAAATAACCAACTTGATCAAAATGTGATTCATTACATCCATTCAACCATACATTCTTCTTTATCACCTAGTATAATTTACCACATATGCCTTTATTGCACAATAAATATTCTATTTTTTTATTTTCAAAATGCATTGTCAAGATTAATAACTTTATGTTAGAGAACAATAATGAGAAAAAACATAATTCCTAAAATAACATAAAGCAAAAGAAATAGAAATATTAGTGATTACAAATCAAGAACACGCCACCTTTTATCGTCTTTAAATCACAAAAGTCCCCTTTAATGTAAATAATAACCACCCAACCAAATTAGAAGGAAAAAATAATCCCTACAACCTTAATGCCTTATAAAATACATAAAAATCAATGAAAATATATTAATCCAAAATATCTTCTCATTATTCCAGTACATCGATTCAACCATATATTTTTCTTGACCATCCATTATTACAATTAACCACATATACCTTTAATTTGCTACATGATATTTTTTACTTAAAAAAACATTTTAAAAATATTAATTTTATTTCAAAAATAAGTAATGAATATTAATAAATAATAATAAAAAACACCATACCTAAAACACCATAAACCAAAAACAAAATATAAACCCTACTTGTAATCTTCTTTTAATATTAAAAAAAATTCTAACCCATTAACTAGTCTTATTTGAATATAAAAGGGTGAAAATGTGAGGATGGGTAACACTTTTGTGAGAATTCGGGGCGGAAATTTTTTTTCCTCCGTAGTTCAGCCGAACTTTTCTCAAAGTTTGGCCAAAATATTTAGGAGTTCGGCCGAACTATTGAATTTCGTTCGGTCGAACTTTGTTTTCCATTTACATTGATAGCATACTCATGGCAGTGGCAAACAGATTTTTCACTAGAGTTTCGAAAACTGGCAAACAAATTTCGGTCGAACTATTATTTTATAAATATATCGCCCGCAAAATGTTTTGGGTTTTTGTTCACATCTGTCTCATGCGCTCACATCTGTCTCGTGCAAATTGAGTTTATTTGTTGTTGTCCCACACGAATTTAGTCGATTTGTTGTTGGCCCGCACAAATTTATTTGATTTGTTGTTGTGCCGCAGGAGTTTTTTTGATTTGCGCCGCGCTGAGGAGGAAGTTCTGGTAAAATTGTTATTTTATGTAACTTTTCTTTTTGTTTTTTTTTTTTCAATTTGATTTTTTGTTCGCAGAGTTCTTCCACAACGTCTTCAGCATCTTCAGGGATCATCTTCAGTGTCTTCTGCTGCGACTTTCTAGGTACGTATGTTCTGGACATCAAAAAGAAACTAGCTTTTAATAAAATAACAAATAGCATCCCCTTTAGGCACAGTACTAGACGTGCTCTTTCTGGCAAGTTGAAATAGAAAAATAGAATCAGATTTGATGATTAGGCCTGCAATTTCAAATATATTTTTCCTGTCAATTGAAAATTTTAAGATGGTTTTTTGTTTTCCATGCCTGTCAATTTACATTTTCAGTAAATTTATGACTATCAATTTTTGTATGTTACATATTAAAAAAAATTGCCAAATTTCTTGCAGTTTGCAGTTTAACATTCAGATGTTTAACATTCTCCCTGTGAAGAAATCTTCCATCATGGCCACCGGAACACTAAATTTCTCAACAAATTTCTTCCTGTTTTGTATTTTGTCTCATCCTCATAGTTACAATCCCTAGCAACAGATGCATCCATCAATCTAAACTCACTCACTACCCTTATTCAGGAGCAAACAATGGTATTGCAGAATAGTTTAGACTAAATTGGAACACTATTTTAACTGTGGTAATAAAATTATCTTTTAACCATAGTAATAAAATTATAGTTTCCATGGCATAATTATTTTTTTTGGTATTATTATTGCTTAACCACTACCCTTTCACCACCAATTCCTTATAAAATTATAATTTTAATCTAATCCCCTTCATTAGATTCCCTCCCTTCCATTTAAATTTTTCCGCCTAGTTATTTTGTCACAATAGAAATTAAATAAACAGCCCCCACCTTTAAAATATTTGGGTGCAGCATATCACTCATCTCACTTTAACGTCACTTCATTTTTCCATCTTTTTTTTTCAAAGTATTTATGCCCATCATATCTAAACTTTTCCCTCCTGAAAGTTACAACTATCAATACAAACAGATGTGCGCCACACGCCAGAATGCCCAAGCCACCAAGAATGGGGCCAACTCAATCAATTCATCTAGTGGTTTTGTCATATTTACCTTTGTATTCAAATACTCTAATACAACCACTACAACATCTATGAGAATTATTCCATGTTTCAGGTCACTTGACCATCTGAAAAACTAGACACTAAAAAAACATTGACTCCTAAGAATTTACTGTTCATTAAGGCTAAATTATTTTTCTAAGAATTGACTGTTCATATCTCATATTAAAAGTAGTTAAATTAAATTTACACAAAATTTAAGCCTCTGAAAAAAAAAATTTAATATTTCTTACCATAATATTTCTTGAAATTCGTTCATGATATCTATGGTTGCTCACCTTCGTTCAATATTAAAGAATAGCCAATTTATTTCTTGATAGCTTAGAGAATAGCCAATACTAGTTATGTAATCTACACTAGTCTATGTGTTCTATTCCCTGTGTTAACAAGTGTAATGAAAGCTTCTAGTATCATGCAAGTGGTTACAGTGTATTCAGCCTTATGGAATATGTACAACCTTTGTAAGAATAGGTGACAGCTTATTTTAGTTACAGTAATCAAAATACTGGGATCAATGGTCTTTCAACATGCTATTATTGGTGTTATTTGACCCATAGACCTCATTAAGGCTCATTTCTTCTGCTAAGAATTGACTGTTCATATCTCATATTAAAAGTAGTTAAATTAAATTTACTCAGAATTTGCAAAAAAGATTTAATATTTCTTATCATAATATTTCTTGAACTTCCTACATGATATCTATGGTTTCTCACCTTCATTCAATATTGGGTAAAAGGTCGTGGTCTTACCTTAATTTGTATTCTAATTCCCTTTCCTAACTTTGATTTTCATTTAATATTTCTTATCATAATATTTCTTGAACTTCCTTCATGATATATATGGTTGCTTACCTTCTTTCAATATTGGTTTAAAGGTCATGGTCTTACCTTAATTTCTATCCTAATTCCATTTCCTAACTTCCCAAATTTGATTTTCATTTAATATTTCTTGAACTTCCTTCATGATATATATGGTTGCTCACCTTCGTTCAATATTGGGTAAAATTTCATGGTCTTATCTTAATTTCTATTCTAATTCCCTTTCCTAACTTCCTAACTTTGATTTTCATTTAATATTTCTTATCATAACATTTCTTGAACTTCCTTCAATATATATATGGTTTCTCACCTTTTTTCAATATTGGGTAAAAGGTCATAGTCTTACCTTAATTTCTATTCTAATTCCCTTTCCTAACTTTGATTTTCCTTTTGATCTTGGAGATAAACCGAATCATTATATTGGGTAAAAGGTCATGGTCTTACCTTAAAATTTCTATTCTAATTCCCTTTCCTAACTTCCTAACTTTGATTTTCATTTAATATTTCTTATCATAATATTTCTTGAACTTCCTTCATGATATGTATGATTGCTCACCTTTCTTCAATATTGGGTAAAAGGTCATGGTCTTACCTTAATTTCTATTCTAATTCCCTTTCCTAACTTCCTAACTTTGATTTTCATTTAATATTTCTTATATCATAATATTTCTTGAACTTCCTTCATGATATATATGGTTGCTCACCTTCATTCAATATTGGGTAAAAGTTCATGGTCTTACCTTAATTTCTATTCTAATTCCCTTTCCTAACTTTGATTTTCCTTTTGACCTTGGAGATAAACCCAATCATTAAATATGATAGTCATCCCTTCTAGGGAACTTAGTATGGGTTTCTTAGTGGTTTCGATCCCTTATGATGATGTGAGGTGGTGTTTCAAACATGGGAGTAACTTGTGTTTGCATGTGATGCTCACAGGCCATGGTTTCTTTTGTGGGTTATAGAAGGTTTAGTTCTACCTCCTAAGATAAACTTTCTAAAAAACTTCCCTTTATTCCTTAAAGTCAAAATAGATCTATACTAAGGATTACTCTTTATATGTATTTCTACCATATAAATTCTAACGATAATTAATCACATATATGTGTTAAAGTAGAATATGAAATAAGCCCTTTTTACACTTGGCTTGGCTCGTAGCTACATAGATGTGTGGGTTTGGGAATGTGGTTCACATGAAAAGTAATAGGGATGGATTTAGTGGAAACCTTTTATAAGATCAAGACTCAAACAATTGTGATATTTTCCCTTCTTTCCAAGTTAGTCTATCCTTCTAGAAAAATCCCTTTTAATGAAGGAGATATATCCATATTGATCCACTAATATTTGTTCACCAACAACTATTCTATTTTGGAATTTTATATCTCAAAACTATGCTGATTGAATTTATGCATCTATATCTTTAAACTACTTGAAACTATTTTATTACACCATAGGAATCAGTTCTAGAAAAACACATTAGCCATAAAAGTTTCCCATTTAAACCAAAAGT
Source organism: Pinus albicaulis (assembly GCA_034641835.2). Classification (NCBI taxonomy): domain Eukaryota; kingdom Viridiplantae; phylum Streptophyta; class Pinopsida; order Pinales; family Pinaceae; genus Pinus; species Pinus albicaulis. Next base: position 765,684,933 of record CM076581.1, on the reverse strand, counting down.
GATTTGATACAAAACATAGGTTTTAACCTTATATAGTTAATTGTTTCAAATAGATTTTTAATAAATTAAAAAATATTCAATGTAAAACACATGCACACATTAACATATAATTGTGATTTTTTCCCTTCTTTCCAACTTAGTGGACATCCTTCTAGAAAAATCCCTTTTAATGAAGCAGATATATCCATAGTGATCCACTGATATTTGTTAACAAACAACTCTTCCATTTTGGACTTTTATATCTCAAAATTATACTCGTTGAATTTATGCATATTTATTTTTAAACTACTTGAAACTATTTTATTACACCATAGGAATCATTTCGATATATCTCCCATTTTAATGGGGTGTATGACATTTCAGGAAAAACACATTAGCCATAAAAGTTTCCCATTGAAACCAAAAGTGATTTGATACAAAACATAGGTTATAACCTTATATAGTTTAATTGTTTCAAATAGATTTTTAATAAAATGAGAAATATTCAATGTAAAACACATAGTATTTAGAAACAAAAAGTAATTTGATACAAAACATAGGTTTTAACCTTATACTATGTTAATTGTTTTGAAAATAGATTATTAATAAAATGAAAAATATTCAATGTAAAACACATACATATTAACATATAATTGTGATGTTTTCCCTGCTTTCCAACTTAGTCCATCCTTCTAGAAATATCCATTTTAATGAAGCAAATATATCCATAGTGATCCACTGATATTTGTTCACCAACAACTATTCCCTTTTGGACTTTTAAATCTCAAATCTATGATCATTGAATTTATGCAGATCTATATCTTTAAACTACTTGAAACTATTTTATTACATTATAAGAATTATTTTGATATAACTCCTATTTTAATGGGGTGTATCACATTTCGAGAAAAAAAACAAATTAGCTATAAAAGTTTCCCATTGAAACCAAAAGTGTTTTGATACAAAACATAGGTTTTAACCTTATATAGGTAAATTTTGTTTCAAATAGATTCTTTTAATTTAAAATGAAAAACATTCAATGTAAAACACATGCATTCTTATACACCCTTATGTCTACGTAAAGTATTTTGAGTGATTCCACGAGTCCTCTACACCCTTCATGGGTATAATTGAGACATGTAGTGTTAACTTCTACAAGTTCTATAGGCAGAGTCTGTAAAGTGCTAGGTAGCCTCTGGATCTCATATTTTATGAAAGGTGACATATCTAGTAAATGCCCCTACTGTCAATCTCTGGAATAGACCTAAATTCAAGTTTTTCATTTTCATATCCATAGTCTCAAACAATGAGAGAGAGAAAATACCTTTTATATTGAATGTAAAACACACATGAAAATTAACATATAATTGTGATATTTTTCCTTTCCAACTTAATTCATCCTTCTAGAAAAATCCCTTTTAATGAGGCAAATATATCCATAGTGATCCACTGATATTTGTTCATCAACAACTATTCCATTTTGGACTTTTATATCTCAAAACTATGCTCATTGAATTTATACATCTATATATCTTTAAATTACTTGAAAATATTTTATTACACCATAGGAATCATTCCCATATATATCTCCCATTTTAATTGGTGTATCACATTTCAAGAAAAACACAAATTAGCCATAAACGTTTCCCATTGAAACCAAAAGTGATTTGATACAAAACATAGGTTTTAACCTTATATAGTTTAATTGTTTTTAATAGATTTTTAATAAAATGAAAAAATTATTAAAAATATTCGATGTAAAACATGTATAGTATTTAGAAAAAAAAATTAATTTGATACAAAACATAGGTTTTAACCTAGTATATAGTTTTAAATATTTTGAAAATAGATTCTTAAAAAAATGAAAAATATTCAATGTAAAACACATGCACATTAACATATAATTTTGATATTTTCCCTTCTTTCCAACTTAATTCCATCCTTCTAGAAATATCCCTTTAAATGAAGCAAATATATCCATAGTGATCCACTTATATTTATTCACCAACAACTATTCCATTTTGGACTTATATATCTCAAAACTATGCTCATTGAATTTATGCATCTATATCTTTAAAATACTTGAAAGTATTTTATTTCACCATAGGAATCATTTTGATATGTCTCCCATTTTAATGGGGTGTATCACATTTCGAGAAAGAATACATTAGCCATAAAAGTTTCCCATTGAAACCAAAAGTTCATTTTTCTACAAAACATAGGTTTTAACCTTATATAGGTAATTGTTTCAAATAGATTCTAAATTTAAAATGAAAAATATTCAATGTAAAACACATGCATTAACATATATATAATTTTGTGACACTTTCCCTTCTTCCAAACTTAGTGGACATCCTTCTAGAAAAAACTCTTTTAATGAAGCAGATATATCCATAGTGATATGCATAGTGATCCACTGATATATGTTCACAAATAACTATTCCATTTTGGACTTTTATGTCTCAAAACTATGCTCATTGAATTTATGCATCTATATTTTTAAACTACTTGAAACTATTTTATTACACCATAGGATTCATTTTGATATATCTCACATTTTAATGGGGTGTATCACATTTCGAGAAAAACACATTAGCCATAAAAATTTTCCATTGAAACCAAAGGTAATTTGATACAAAACATCTAGGTTTTAACCTTATATATAGTTTAATGTTTCAAATAGATTTTTAATAAAATGAAAAATATTCAATGTAAAACACATGCATTAACATATAATTGTGATATTTTCCCTTCTTTCCAACTTAGTGGACATCCTTCTAGAAAAATCCCTTTTAATGAAGCAGATCTATATCCATAGTGGCATTGATATTTGTTCACAAACAACTCTTCCATCTTGGACTTTTATATCTCAAAACTATGCTCATTGAATTTGTGCATCTATATTTTATTACACCATAGGAATCATTTCGATATATCTCCCATTTTAATGGGGTGCATCACATTTCGAGAAAAACATATTAAAGCCATAAAATTTTCCCATTGAAACCAAATTGATTTGATACAAAACATAGGTTTTAACCGTATATATAGGTAGTTGTTTCAAATATATTCTAAATTTAAAATGAAAAATATTCAATGTAAAACACATGAATTAACATATATATAATTTTGTGACACTTTCCCTTCTTCCAAACTTAGTGGATATCCTTTTATAAAAATCTATTTTAATGAAGCAGATATATCCATAGTGATATGCATAGTGATCCACTGATATATGTTCACAAACAACTATTCCATTTTGGACTTTTATATCTCAAAACTATGCTCATTGAATTTATGCATCTATATTTTTAAACTACTTGAAACTATTTTATTACACCATAGGATTCATTTTGATATATCTCCCATTTTAACACGGTGTATAACATTTCGAGAAAAACACATTAGCCAGAAAAGTTTTACATTGAAACCAAAGGTAATTTGATATAAAACATCTATGTTTTAACCTTATATATATTTTAATCTTTCAAATATATTTTTAATAAAATGAAAAATATTCAATGTAAAACACATGCATTAACATATAATTGTGATATTTTTCCTTCTTTCCAACTTAGTGGACATCCTTTTAAAAAAATCCCTTTTAATGAAGAAGATCTATATCCATAGTGGCATTGATATTTGTTCACAAAAAACTCTTCCATTTTGGACTTTTTATATCTCAAAACTATGCTCATTGAATTTATGCATCTATATTTTATTACACCATAGGAATCATTTCGATATATCTCCCATTTTAATGGGGTGCATCACATTTCTAGAAAAACATATTAAAGCCATAAAATTTTCCCATTGAAACCAAAAGTTATTTGATACAAAACATAGGTTTTAACCTTATATAGGTAATTGTTTCAAATAGATTCTTAATTTAAAATGAAAAATATTCAATTTAAAACACATGCATTAACATATATATAATTTTGTGACACTTTCCCTTATTCCAATCTTAGTGGACATCCTTTTAGAAAAATCTCTTTTAATGAAGCAGATATATCCATAGTGATATGCATAGCGATCCACTAATATATGTTCACAAACAACTATTCCATTTTGGACTTTTATATCTCAAAACTATGCTCATTGAATTTATGCATCTATATTTTTAAACTACTTGAAACTGTTTTATTACACTGTAGGATTCATTTTGATATATTTCCCATTTTAATGGGGTGTATCACATTTCGAGAAAAACACATTAGCCATAAAAAGTTTTCCATTGAAAGCAAAAGTAATTTGATACAAAACATCTAGGTTTTAACCTTATATATAGTTTAATGTTTCAAATAGATTTTTAATAAAATGAAAAATATTCAATGTAAAACACATGCATTAACATATAATTTTGGTATTTTCCCTTCTTTCCAACTTAGTGGACATCCTTCTAGAAAAATCCTTTTTAATGAAGCAGATCTATATTCATAGTGGCATTGATATTTGTTCACAAACAACTCTTCCATTTGGAACTTTTATATCTCAAAACTATGCTCATTGAATTTATGCATCTATATTTTATTACACCATAGGAATCATTTCGATATATCTCCCATTTTAATGGGGTGCATCACATTTCTAGAAAAACATATTAAAGCCATAAAAGTTTCCCATTGAAACCAAAAGTGATTTGAAACAAAACATAGGTTTTAACCTTATATAGGTAATTGTTTCAAATAGATTCTTAATTTAAAATGAAAAATATTCAATTTAAAACAAATGCATTCTTATACGCCTGTATGTCTACGTAAAGTAGTGTGAGTGATTCCATGGGTACTCTACACCCTTCATAGGATATAATTGGGATAGGTAGTGTTAACTTCTACAAGTTCTATAGGAAGAGTCTGTAAAAGGCTAGGTAGCCTCTGGATCTCATCTTTTATGAAAGGTGACGTATCTAGTAAATACCCCTACAGTCAATCTCTGGAATAGATCTAAATATAAGTTCTTCATTTTAATATCCAGTGTAAAACAAATGCATTCTTATACACCCTTATGTCTATGTAAATTAGTGTTAGTGATTCCACAGGTCCTCTACACTCTTCATAGGGTATAATTGGGACAGGTAGTAAACTAACTTTTACAAGTTCTATAGGCAGAGTCTGTAAAGGGCCAAGTAGCCTCTGGATCTTTTCTTTTATGAAAGATTACATATCTAGTAAATCCCCTACAGTCAATCTCTGGAATAGATCTAAATCGAAGTTCTTCATTTTAATATCCATAAAACACAACCACTTTAAGGTAAATTGTGTACATGTGTCATTTCTCCCACAAAATAAAGGCTTCCTCCCATTAATTCTAGATGTGAATTCTACCATAAACATTTTAAGTCAAACTTTAAGATAAACCATGCACATGTCATTTATCTCATGATCTTGTGTCATTTCTCCCATCCATTTGCAATAAATGTAAATTTAATATATATTTTTATTGAATTTGTTTTTTTCAGGGATAAGAAAACCATTAAATATGGTTGAAAAATGGAAATTATGCATAGAATTTTCTTGCTATCCCAATCTAGGGAAAGCAATGATTACATATGTGCTTTCCAATATTACGACTAGAAGTCGTCCAAAGGAAAATGAATATACCGGGAAGAACAAAGAACAACGAGGCATATTATATTGGATTGATAGAAGGCTTGGGAACAACGATGGAGTATGGATCAAATGGAATTGTAGTTTTCACCAATTCTGAACTTGTGTGCAACCAGATGAATGGCGTGTACGAAGTTAAGAAGGAGAGGCTAAAACAACTAGAAGGAATAGCAAACAATATTGTTAGCCAATTTCAATTTTTTAGTATAAGGCATTGTACAAATGTGAATAAGATGTCTGCTGATCTATTTCATGGGGAAATGGAAATTCAGGATTCATCTATCAAATATGAATTAATAGATGAATTAGATTTATACGGGGCAATGCCAATGCAAGATTCATCTCTCAAAGATGAATTGGTTTTAAGACACTCTTCTTCAAAATTTCAAGATTCATCTCTCAAAGATGAATTAGTTTTGAGATGCTCTTCTTCAAAAATTCAAGATTCATCTCTCAAAGATTGAATTAATGTTGAGACGCTATCCAAAATTTATTGATGGAAATTGTAACATATCTTGGATATGTGTGTGTTGTGTACTTATAAATGCGTCTTTTTTATTGACCATGTGTTTTTTTCAATTATATACCAAGCGTGCTCCCACCACACCATGTAAAGAGAAACTTGGTGAACTTTACATTTGCAACAAGTGGTGAACTTCACATTTTTATCAAATTAAAATGCGGGGACTTCAAAATTTTTTGTTTAAATAGAGTTTCACTTATTTTTTAATGACAATGTGTTTTTTTCAATTTTATACCAAGAGTACTCCCACCATGTAAAGCGCAATTTGGTGAACTTATCATTTTTATAATTTTTTTTTGCTTAAATTGAGTTTCACGCATCAATTAGTGCTTTGAAAGTTGTGTTTTACATAATTTGTTTACACTAAATTACATTAATTTTCTGAAATTTATTTTGAATTTATTTTAAAATAGTTATTTAAACAAATAATTGTAAATTTCAACCGTAGATATATATATCATGGAGGATGAGCGACGAAGATAAAAATAATCCCATATCTCTACGAGAGGGGGGGATCAGGGATCAAGGGATGTTCATGGTATTTAAATATAATCTTAAATCTCCATACATGTGTGTACATATGGAATTGATTTTTTATCAACTTTGTGAGTTAAATTAGTTGTTAATAAGTTTCATTTTTTATTTTTAGGAGCTAATAAGAGGAGAAGGGTCTCTACTCCATCCATGGAGAATGCCCATGGTTCACCCAGTCGTGGTATGGTTTGAACGCAATTTAATAAATGAATATGTACGTGTGTATTTATATGTATGAATGTATTTTTCAATTGATTATAAATTCGTATTTGTTTATGAAGCTTCTCTCTCCTCTCGAGAGGTTGGTGGTGGTTCAAATCCCCTTAGAGGGCCATCAATAAGTGGTAGCAAGTTCCATGAAGGTGGTGATATTTATTCCCCTGGAGGCCAATCAACGGCTAGTGGTGTTGGTTCTCAGTAGAGTCATTCTGGTTCTCAACAGTTTCAAGGTGGAGAAGATGCTAGCCAACCACGTCGAGGTTGCCATCAATTTCAATATTTTTTTCAATCAATTTGTACAAATTTGTTTACATGTGTTTTTTCTAATATAAAAAATTATATATATATATTGATGCAGAGGCTGAAAATGCTCCAAATGTTGGTCAAAAAAGATGGAGGGAAGAACACTACATTCAAGATGAAGGTTTTCCACCCACCACAACTTATCTGGCTGACATTTCTGATATACCGTGGGAAAGAAACATGGTGCAATGCACCTTAGAAAGGTGTCAACAACTTCATGAAAAATTGCAGAGAGATCTTGTGGCTTTGACTCTACCTACTGAGAGTCGACAAAGCGTTGAAATAGTTACACATTCATTGGGCGAACTAGTAGATGTGTACAGAAATCTTAGGCCAACGACTGATACATTTGTAGAAGTCATGAGAAAAATAAAGGAAATAGTAATGGGTCCTGATAAAAGGGAGGATGTAAAAAAAAGAGTTACAAAAGAAATGGCAAAGTCAATGTTTAATTTCAAAGAAGAGCCGAAAAGAAAGATGTTGAAGGTGCAATATTTCAAGCACCCCAATATAGCTCACTATTTGTATGATAGGCACCTTGCGGCCTATTGAAGACTCCCATGGAACGACGAGGTTCCTCTTTATTTTGTAAAATTGTTTTATGCAGAATTATTTTTGGAAATGAAAGCCAATTACAATGACCCTCCGTCAAATTTTTTTGGTCCTGGGAAAGGTCGGTTGTGTGACCGTAGGGGCGCTAGGCATGATGTTGAGTTTCCTCGCCCTAAGCCACCATTGGTGAGTCGACCTTTTCGGGTCGAAAATTTGTGGTCAAAGATGGATGCCAATTCTCAAATAAGTCGAGAAGCAAGGGATGCCATCATCGACAATGTTCACAGCGGATTGGGTGGAGTCGATGTTTGTCTAAATCGACAAAGAGCACATGAGAATGCATGCCCCAATTTTTTGTATTATACAGATGAAGAGATTGATAACATGAGTATTGAAGATCTCAGAATATATGCAAAGAATTGTCGCAATGGTTGGCAAGACCTAATTCTTCATGAGGAAGAGGGGACGGGAACAATATGTGTTAATGGTTAGGGCTCAATTATTTTAACACATACATGTACAATTTGTAATAAATACATGTGTGTATATGTATACATTTATTTGTATGTACATTAATCTAACAGAAATGTATCATTATATGTTAAAACACCATTTTTAGTTGTCACACATGATGAATGAAGAAAATGTTAATATCACGTTCGGGGCCTCTGGTTCAAACAATCAAGATGGGTCTCACCATCAAGATATGTTGACAAATATTAGTGTTTTTTAAGTGATATTTTTAAAATAAATAATTGTGCACATATGTACATGTACATATATAATAATAAAATGTTTTAAGAGATTTTGATTCCATCCAATGTTTTTGGGATGGTGGTACCTTCTTCTTCCTTGGGATATGTACCTTCTACTACCTTAGGAGATGTGCCATATCCACAACAAGTATGGACAATTTTTCACTTTTAAAATTTATGTTTAAGTTATATATATTCCACCTCAAAAAGTTTCATTAAAAATTGAGATATATATCTATATCTTGAGTTATTTTAAATTTTTTGAATTTCAGGTTTTTGGAGATTTTCTTTTGGAGCCTCTCTTAGGAGATGTCCCAAATTCACCTGTAGAATTATTCAATTTTTCACTTTTAAATATACATGTTTTTTTTTAAGTTATAATTTATAAATTGAAGTTTTGAAAAGTTTTATTATAAATTGAGATCTTGATCTTGAGTTATTTTATACTTTTAAAATTTTGAATTTTAGGTTTCTTTAGAAGATTTCTTTTATCCACAGACTCTAGCGACGGAGATAGGAACATCCACACCATTTGAACGATTTGAACAAGTTGTCTAACTTTTTTTTTTAATATTATTGAAAATAAGTTTATATATACATGCATTTTCATCTGAAATTTTTTAATATATATATATATATATATATATATATATATATAACTGTACATGTATATTGTACAGTTTACTGTTGGAGATGTTCCCATGGGGGAAGTTGTAGTAGGAGAGCAACAAATGGAGAGGGAACTTCATGAGGTATTGCATGATTTTTTTTTTATATTTTGTTTTTTACATGAAGTTCTATATATTCTCACTCATTTTTAAAACATCAAATTTTAATGTTTGTACGTGCATTGTGTACAGGTTCCTCATGCTTCGCAAGATAGTGCGCAGATTGAGACTCTGCTAAGAAAGACACTACATGCATCTATATTTTATGGACATGATTTGTAGATTTGATTGAGATTTTTAGTCTTAAATTTACTTTTTTTATATATTATCTAGATGCACAATCATATATATATATATATATAACTTGATACTTGATACTTGTGAGATCTACAATTTTTGGACATATTTTATTGTGTTAATATAATTTGTTTTGTTTTTTAAAGGTAAGTTTTGGATGGTTGAAGTACTTTTGGCATGTGAATGTGAAGTAATGTTGTTATATAATTTGTTTGGTTTTTAAAACTTAAGTTTTGGATAGTTGAACTACTAGTAATGTTGTCATCTATAAATTAATGTTTTGATTTTGAACTACATTTGGCATGTGAAGTAATGATGTGTTATAATTTGTTTTGTTTTTAAAACTTAAGTTTTGGATGCTTGAAGTACATTTGGCATGTGAAGTAATGTTGTGATCTATAATTTTTTGTTAAATTAAAGGTTAATTTTTGGATGGTTTCAATCTACATTTGGCATGTGATATAATGTTAAATGTTTTTATTGGATAGTTGAACTATAATTGGCATGGCATGTGAAGTAATGTTGTGATATATAATCAAAAAGTTTTTAAAACTTAAGTTTTGGATGGTTTCAATCCACATTTGGCATGTGATATAATGTTAAATGTTTTTATTGGATAGTTGAACTACAATTGACATGACATGTGAAGTAATGTTGTGATGTAATAAAAAAAAAATTAAAACTCAAGTTTTGGATGGTTTTCAATCCACATTTGGCATGTGATATAATGTTAAATGTTTTTATTGGATAGTTGAACTACAATTGACATGACATGTGAAGTAATGTTGTGATGTAATAAAAAAAAAATTAAAACTCAAGTTTTGGATGGTTGAAGTACATTACGCATGTGAAGTCATGTTGTGATATAATAAAAAAAAATTTAAAACTCAAGATTTGGATGGTTTCAATCTACACTTGGCATGTGATATAATGTTAAATGTTTAATGTTTTTATTGGATAGTTGAACTACAATTTTTATGACATGTGAAGTAATTTGTTTTGATATAATCATAAAGTTTTTTAAATTCAAGTTTTGGATGGTTGGAGTACATTTGGCATCTTAAGATTGCTTTTGATCTCTACATACTCTTCTCTTGTTTGAGTGAAAAAATTTCCAATGGGAAGAACATAGCTTTTCAATGCAACTAACCATATCAATTGAGCTCTATTTGAAAAAAGAGTAAAGAAAATTTAACATGTCAGCAAAATAACATTCATGGTTGTCATTTTTGTTAGAATAGCTAAATCATATTTTAAGGATTCTCCATCGAAAAACAATTTCAATGAAGAGAATCCTTAATATGATTTAGTTATTCCAATAAAAATAACAACCAAGGATGTTATTTTGTTGGCTTTTTGGTTTTTTTTACTTTTTTTTCAAATAGAGCTCAATTGATATGGTTAGTTGGATTGAAAAGCTATGTTATTTTCATTGGAAATTTTTTTCACTCAAACAATAGTATGTAGTATGTAGAGATCAAAAACAATCTTAAGATTACTTTTAAGTATGATCAAGTGTTCTTGAAACATTTTCCCACATGATGATACCTTCATTGACCTATGAACTAAAGTAGTTCATGGGCTATATGTTCTACCTCTTTCCCATATAAATCCCTTTAATTTTGATTGGAAATATAAGAAGTAGATATATGTTTGTTGAATTGGGGTCAATGTCATTAATGCACTCAACTAGGTAGCATTGTTGATTTATAAATTGGTAAATTGATGACATTCAGTTAATTGCATTCTAGAATATATATTTCCAGTTGCCTCTTTCCCATATAAATCCCTTTTAATTTTGATCGGAAATATAAGAAGTAGATATATGTTTTTTGAATTGGGGTCAATGTAATTAAGGCACTCAACTAGGTAGCCTTGTTGATTTATAAATTGGTAAATTGATGACATTCAGTTAATTGCATTCTAGAACATATATATTCAGTTGCCTCTTTCCCATATAAATCCATTTAATTTTTATTGGAAATATAAGAAGTAGATATATGTTTGTTGAATTGGGGTCAATGTTATTAATGCACTCAACTAGGTAGCCTTGTTGATTTATAAATTGGTAAATTGATGACATTCAGTTAATTGCATTCTAGAACATATATATTCAGTACGTGAAACATTTTTCATCAATGCACATGGGAAAACTACTTGAACAATTAATTGCATTCTAGAACATATATATATATCCAATACGTGCACAACATTTTTCATCAATGCACATAGAACATATCCGACCATTGGACAGACAAATTTTGTACTAGATTTTCAATCAGGAATAGAGATGTGGGTCAAATCCCACCAAAAGTCGAAGAAGTGCTCCGAGTCTCTTGTCTGAAAGGAATCTTCGTACAAAATTATATTGTGGATGATTTATTTACATTGTGGATACTTTTTACCAAAAAATCCCACAAAAAAAACTAGGCGTGCATTGAGTTTGTGTATATATCCAATACGTGCAACATTTTTCATCAATGAACATAGAAAAACTACTTCTAGTTAATTTCATTCTAGAACATATAGATTGAGTACGTGAAACATCTTTCATCAATGCACATAGTAAAACTACTTGAACAGTTAATTGCATTCTAGAACACACACACACACACATATATATATATCCAATACATGCAACATTTTTCATCAATGCATGTATAGAAAAGCTACTTTTAGTTGATACTAGAGTGTGCATGTACCAAAACAATTTGTACATGTGCAAACACTTGCACAGATAACATAACAAGGCAGCTCAATTTTTAATTGAGTACTAGAAGTTATAAAACATATAATCCAAAGAGAATAAATTGTTGGGCAGTTCAATCAAAAAAATTCCAATGGAATGCCATCTTCAATAATCTGTTCATGATCGGATTTTGACATTTTCCATTTCTTAATTTTCATGTTTTTCTTTGATTGAACCTCTATCAACTTTATGCGTGCTGCACACACCAAGTGACTATATTGACAACTTATGAAATCATGTTCATAGTCTTCAAAGTAAACAAAATCTCCACTTTTATTAGTTTGTTTGAAAAAACAACCTTTCAGTATAATAGATCCGCTTTCATATGGAAATCTGTGATCATTATAGTCTTCTAATAATTACATTTTTTGTTCAGTGCAATGCATCAAATAATACTTCACATTTTTATCTTTGTCAGTAGGTGCAATTACAGCAAAAAAATCTCCTGCACAATAAAACAAACTTAACAAAATTATACATATTTAAATTTATTTCTAGATCTTTATCATTAGAAAGCAATTCAAATGTTACCTTCTCTAACAAGATCAGAACATCGATCACCATTGGATGATATTATAGTCTCCTCTGATTGCATTTCTTCAAACATTGCAACAGACATTTTTCCCTTTGTATTTAGCTCTATATGTTTCCAATCTTTTACATAGATTTTTTTTTCACAAACGTCATTGGATTTTGTGTTGTATATGCAAACATGAAAAAAACAAGAATATTTTCTTTTATCCAATGCAAACACATTTCTGGATGATTTTGTTTTAATTGAATGCAATTTTCGAGTCCCATTTATTATTTCAACGTCATTTCCAATTGATCTATCTATGTCTTCGATCCCAATATGCCAAAAAAATCTTTATATGGAAAATTTAAAGAAGAATGTAAATATGATATCAAAATACAATCAAAGATAATCATTGTGATAAATGTACACTGTTTAAAATTAGATATCCAATAAAAATTAAATTAAATGTACCTTCGCACTTCCCTTGATCGGTTAGTCACATGGCTTAGAGTAGTGATGCACCATTGAACAAATTATTTCGCATCCACAAGTCGGCTGGCAGAGGGGTTCATTTGATATCTTCGAAGTGCTCGTTTTATGCATGCCCCTGCACCGTCATGTTCTCACTACAAGGAAAAGACCCTCTAGCAGATGTTTTTGAGGAACCCCACAGATAAATACCACATACATCAGTTTCTAGCAGACGTTACTAGAGGAGGTTGGAAGGCAGAGGGTTTTGTGGATGGTTTTCTCTCAGTGCGCTTATCATTACATGTTGCCCCGGTGCTCTCAAACCGAGAAAGAACCGGTGCGAACCAAAACATTGGCACACCGGACACCATGCACTCTGTACACACCATCCCGGTGCGTCTTATTATTCTATAGCACCGGTGCATCACAGATATTCCGCGTCGGTGCATTACAAAACACTGTGCCAAAACCGAAACCACCCAGTGTGGTAGAAAGAAACCGCACTGGTGCATCATAATACATCGTGCCAAAACACAAACAGACTGATGTGTTTGTAATAAATAGAACCGGTGCACCTGTAAAAAATGCGCACCGGTAAAGGGTTAAATTAAAAAACAAATTACGGAAAAATAACCCGGATTTTTTAGTTTTCCAGTGCTTCTGATATCTCAATTACCGGTGTGCACCCTACCATAGAACGCACCGGTGTGCACGAGACATTGGCACACCATACATCTTGTGCGACGTACACACACATTCGGGGCCTCCTATTACTGTAATGCATTGGTGCTTAACCACACTTCCACGCCGGTGCATCATAAAACACCACGCCAAAATAGAAACATGTTGGTGCGTTCTTATCCAAGAGAACTGGTGCATCGATAAACCGCACGCACCGGAATAGCGTTACATAAAAAAAAAAAAATTAAGGCCAAAAAACGGGTGCTTTACAACTATTCTGTACCACTGCTTTACGGATTTTCCACCCCAGTACATCATCAAAATTTCGCACCGAAAATGAAACATCCTGGTGTGATGTTAGGGAACCGCCTCGGTGTATTATAAACAACACACCAAATTTGACACAGCCCAGTGCGGTTGTAGGTAATCGTATCGGTGAGCCTATAAAACCCCGCGCACCAGAACAGGGTTAAATAAAAAAACAATTACGGCCAAAAAACTTCATTTTTCACTTTCCTCAGTGCTCCAGAGCTCTCAAGAACTGGTGCCATTTCCCCTTGTCTGAGTTTCCCTGACATCAGTGCTCTCATTGCACGCACTGCAGCTCTACATTGGCCACCAATCTCCAGCTTGCATTTTGAAAAACGGTGGGAAAATTTTCTTTTGCAAAGTTTACAGCCAATATGCCTCCTCGACTGTGAAATGTACAGGTCTTTTTTTAGTTTTTCCATAATTAAGCCTTTTAGCAGATTAGAAATTGAAATAACCTTAAAAATAACTATTAAAAAAAAAAATTGTCGCGTGATGCGCTGGAGCTATTCGGCTCGAACCAGGTAGCAGTGCTGCCTGTAAAATTTATAGGCCACACCGCCACTAGTGCTAATGGTATCCACACCATTACCGGGGTGGTACCGAAAGGTGCCCCAAATAATTTTAAAATAAATAAAATAAAATAAAAGGCGGTGCACTCATTTATCCAGGCGCACCGTTGACCACGGGAATCACAATGCCGTGCGTTGACGAAATTATCTACCCCGGTGTATGTCAGCGCACCGCATTCTGGATTCCAAGAGGGTCAATGGTGTGGTCGAGTAAAAGATCGCACCATCAGCTATGTAATTTTCATGAAGTCAGTGCGCTGACACGACTATACTTGCCGAGGCGTATATTTCAGTTAGCGCACTGCTATTCTGAACTTTGATGAAGTTAACAGTGCTTGAAAAACAGACAGTTGCACCAAGGCTAGTGCGTTGTATTTCATTAGGGGCACCGAGACCGGTGCTCTACATTCTTAAGACGCACTGCGACAGGTGCGTGACTGTTTTTATGGCACACCGACTTGTCTATTTGTTTTTTTTTCAAAAAATAATATATATGTATATTCCTAAATACATGTTTATTTTAATAAAAAAAAATTATTTAATATGGCAATGATTCAGAGAGAAGAGGAGGGACAGCAGCAACAACAGGCTGAACAGTATGACATGATTCGCCAATGGGAAGCCCAAGAGAGGGAGAGAGATGCATACCCTCACCCTATTACTGCAAATACCCAGGAGATCCTTAGGGAGGTAGGCCTCCTCAATTACGTATAGGTGCTTTTGGTAGACAGGATGTGTAGTGCCTCTCCCTTATCATTTTGACCATTTCGCACAACACCAATGACGGGCAATGCATTAGCTTCTCACTTTTATACTATGTTGATTCTTTAGTACAATAGCCACGACTTGCCAGATGGTCTGCCATTTTTTGTGTCAGTTTTGTATGGCCTTAGATAGATTTCATGCTCATGCACAAGGGAGGGTCAACTTCCCTTTTGCTTCAGACCTGTTTTGTTTATTTTTTGAGAGGTTTCCAGAGATGAGGCCTCGTAGGCCGATGTTTGAGGCCTGGATGCACATGTGGGGGCAGATGATGCCCAAGAGGGGAGACACTTTGTTTCCAGCCAGGATATCACATGATTCACTAGCTTTACTAGGCAGTGTTGACGGGCTTCATCTCTTCATTTTGGTCCCACGTCCTTATGTTGGCTTAGATTGGAGAGGGTGTCCCAACATCCTCTTCACAACTGATGAGCCGCCACATGATAGAGGTAATATTACTGTTTTATTTATATTTATTCTAACATGTTCTTAATTAACTTGTTTTTATTAAATTTTGTAGTGAAATTGTCTAATTATTGTTGTGTACTTGTATATATTTTGCAGACATTGGCTCTTTTGATGGCGAGGAAATGTCGGGTCCACCACATGATCTAGGTGTGGATCCTGATGATGACGATCATGATATGGTTGATGTCGAGCATGATCATGATGAGGATGAGGCCAGTGCAGTAGAGAGACATGCTCCTACTCATCATGGTGCACCGGTGCCACATTTTTCTAGGCATGGTCGGCCTAAGACTAGATATAATATGGAGTTGACCAACCAACTCTTTACATTGATTGTTGATGTGGGCATCAGGCCCACTCATTACAGAGACATACACGCCGACGATAGGCTGTTACGGATGTGGAGAGGCATGCCGCGTGACATGTATGGCATGATGCAGCATATCGTAGGAGCTATGAAAGATGTTACGCGACTCAGGAGGATTTTCCGTAGCTATAGGCGTAGTCAGCCGCAGCACGTGATCATGGACATGAGTATGCGAGCAGCGACTTACATGCATCTCATGATCGTTCACCTCGCGGCACGCCTGATGAGCATGACGCTCCACTGGCAGCATCTGACAATAATCATGGAGATGAGGCTGTACCATCGGCCACATCCAGTCAGTAGCTTGTAGCTACATCCATCAGTACTATTCATGATGATCATGAGCAGGCTAGACCATCGACCACTAAGGCTGCACTATTCACTGAGTAGGCCTCCACTACTACTGCTCATATTGATGGTGTACTACCACCAGCAGATGCATCCATTAGTACTAGTGATCATGATCATGAGTAAGCTCGACCATCAACTGTCGAGGCTACACCCAACTTTACTAAGCAGGCATCCACTTGTAGTACTGCTATTGATGTTGTTATACTACCACGAGTGCCTGATCCATGACATTTATATTACAGTTGTATATTTTTAACATAATTCAGTTATATATATATATATATATATATATATATATATATATATGGTCCATGTATTTTATGTTCATGTTGCAGTTGTACTTAATTTTCATGTTGGTGATCATCATGATGTGGCGCATATTGTTAGGTCATGTTAGATATGTTCATTTAATGTTTAGCTTGCATATAGATGTGTGTATGTGATAGCATGAGTTATTTGACATATTGAGACGTATATTTGATGTTTGTGTTGTGATGATCTTAATAAATAATGTTAATTTTATGTTTGAATGTGGTTATTAGTCGAGTATGATGTTTGTACGATGATTATTATGATCGTGATGATGTTTATTAATTAATTTAATATTAAATGACCATGATATTTATTAAATATTATGTCGTGATTGTAATTGTTGTAAAATTGTATTTGTATTTGCACTTATTGTAATTTAAAGTGTAATTGTATGTAAAATATTTAGTAATGTAAAATTTTAATTGTAATTGTAATATTTAATTTATTCTGAAATGATTGTAATTGTATATATGAAAAATTGTAAAATTGTAATTGTAATTTTAATTGAATTGTATGTAAAATATTTATAAAATTGTAATTTGTAATTGTAAATGTAATTCTATGTAAAATTGTAAATGTAATTGTATATAAAATTCTAAAATTGTAAGTGTATTTGTAATTGAATTGTATTTCAAATATTTGTAAAATTGTAATTGTAATTGTAAATGTAATTGTATGTAAAATTCTAAAATTGTAATTGTATTTGTAAATGTAATTGTATCTAAAATTCTAAAATTGTAATTGTATTTGTAATTTTAATTTTAATTGAATTGTATGTAAAATATTTGTAAAATTGTAATTGTAATTGTAAATGTAATTCTATGTAAAATTGTAAATGTAATTCTATGTAAAATTAAAATTGTAATTGTAATTCTAATCGTAATTCATGTATGTGAAATTAATGTAAAATTGTAATTTTAATTCTAATTCTAATTGTAATTATTGTACTTTTAATTGTAATTGTATGTAAAATATTTGTAAAATTTTAATTCTATTAATGTGAAAAATTTAATTCTATTAATTTGAAAATTTTAATTGTATTAATGTGAAATGATTTTATTAAAATATTTAAATTTGTAAATTTACAAATTATTGTGAAATAACAAATCTAGAATAATACGAATTTTTGTAACATAATAAAGTTTAGAAAATAATGAAAATAAATTCATGTACTTTATAATTATCATTATTTTATTATGATCTTACATACAAAAAATAAATTTTATACAGTCCAGTGCGCTTATCATCCTAACACGCACCGGTGCGTCGTATAGATAAGATGCACCGGTGCATCACAAATATTCCGCACCAGTAACGAATAAACGCAAATAAAAAAAACGCAACTCTCTTTTCTTTAAGTGGAAAAAACGCGGCAATTTGAAAAATGGGTGGCAAAATATTTTTGAAAATATAATTTCAGAAAATAATTCTTTAAATACTAAACACTTTTCATTATTCCACCATTTTTGCTAAAATTTTCAACCAAATATTTGCACGAGACAACCTGGAGCAAGAGAGCAGGAGGGCAACGTGGAGCAGTGAAATACATTTGAACAGAAGTATTCAGACAATCAGAAACCAAACCTCTGGTGATTCAAACCCTGTATCATAGAATTTGAAACCATCTCGTGATTAAATTTGATTACTTTTTTTACTTTTTTTTGCAGTTTTATCCATTTTTAACCTAAACCCTTCATTTTTTTTGTTTTTTCCCTTTCTTCTCTCTATTTCTATGATTTCAGAATTAGGGTTTTTCATTTTATATTGATGTCCAACCCACGGGACGACTTGCATAGTCGAATCCCAATCCATTCGGCCATTGAGTGAATTTTTGAAAAAATGGATTTTTCTTTATCGATGCGCCCTGCGTACTATATCGTACCGGTGCTCTGTATTATCCAACACACCGTGAAAGTGATGTAGTAAAAAAAATTAAAACATTTTTTCTAAATCTATGCGCCAAATCTAAAATAGGACACTGGTTCTCCATTTAACTATGAAAGCACCGTACGATGTATTACACCGTTTTTGCAGTGCGTTTATAATACCCCATGCACCATTAGGTTTATTACACTATTTTTTGTGGTGTCTTTACAATACCCAATGCACCATATGGTGTATTATACTATTTTGCATTGCGTTGTTAATATCCCTACGCATCAGCGGCGGTGCGGCCCTCATGAAAGGCGCACCGGTACCTTGAGATTTATTTTCTACCTGAAAAGTTGAGAATTTATTTATAAATATATTAATGAATGATATGGTATAGGTTTCATATTGATAAAGAAATTTCTGACAACAGATCAAGTAACAAAAATACTGTTAACACATCAAAAAAAGACAAGTTCTTTGTAAATTCTTTATAAAAAATATTATTTTTGAACTATACGTAAATTTTGTTGGAACACCTAATCCTACATGGGTAGGTGTGAAATGCGAAAAGTCACAATGGAGTCCAAGTGACCTTGGAATATGAAACCAAGAGTCACACCATTGTACTATAAATGTACATCTTTGTATAATGGAAAATAAGAAAGCCTCACGCTTATCCTTCATTGTGTGTTTAGTCTCTTGTGTGTGTGCTCATCTTCCTCATACACCATGTGTGTGCTTAACATGGTGTTTAACATGGTATCAGAGCGGGCGATTGCTGGCCCTGCTCCAAATTGAGTGAGCCATTTGTGTTTATGGCCAGTGTAAATCTGCAAAAATTGTTGGCATTTTTGCAGCATTTAAAGAGTTTCTGCAGCAGAGTTTTTGCCACATTCAGAAGTGTTTTGGAGAAGGAGCAGCATTCAGAAAATTTTCCCCATTCAGCATTGGTTTTGAAGAGAAGCAGTTGTGCCCATATGAAGGTTTTCATTCTAATTTTTCTCTGCAATTTCTGCTCATTAAAATCTGCATCATTTTGAAAGAGCTGTTGAAAAGTGTTTAATTTGAGTTTCTGAAGAAGAAGAAGTTTCTAGTTTTTATAGCAAAAGAAATCTGAGTTTTTTCTGCTGGAAAATTCTTCATCTCTGCATTTTTGAGCTGCTGGAAATTTCTGAGATTTCTGAGTTCTCTAAATTCTGGGTTCTTCTGCTGCTGGGCTATTGGAAAATTTTCTGGGTTTTACTGCTGAAATCTTCTAGAAAATTCTGCAATCTCATTCTCTGCTGCTGGAAAATTTGCACTGCTGCCTTCATTTCTACATTTTGTCCATTTTGTTGTGTATTCAGAAGAAAAATTTCCCTGCTGTTTCAAATACTAAAACTCCTCTCTACTGTTTTGATTTTAAAAAAAAATTTAAAAAATTAAAAAAAAATCTCTACATGCCCTTCACGGCTTTTACGCCCCCCTCACTCTCCAAATTCATTTAATATACAGCTCCCTGCACACGCACTTCCAAAAATCGACCCATACCCACCTCACAGTATTAACTCACAATGCCCTCCGCTCCCTTAAGCTACGCTCTCCCTTTCTCAATGCATCTCTCGCTCACATTAAAACTCTCCCCTCGGCCTCACAACCTCACACTCTAGATCTACGGCTCCCCTACTACTCTGCTCTCACCCACGGCTACCCTGCAATACACTACCCTCCATCTGCATTTTTTCTTAATCAAACACCGATACCCCCTCACTGCTATCTCGGCCCCCACTCTAATCTGCGTCCCTTCCCTTCTCTACGCTCTCCAGCACTCAACCCACTCAAACCGGTTATTACTCTTCCGCCTACCCCCATCACAATTCAATTTTTCAATTTTAATAAAACCCCATTTATAATTACCCTCCCCTCTCCATTGTAGAATCCGCCCCTCTCCCATATAAATACATCCTCTCATCTTAAATACCACCCCCCTTATAATAAACATTAACTCCCTCACTCACTCATTGAAGAAAATATATATATATATATATATATATATATATATATATATATAATAATCCCCACCATGTTATATATATTACATTAAATCCACATTCCATTTTAACATTTAGTTTTCCCTAATTAAAATAAATCTCATTCCATTTTAAATTTCGATTCCCTTTTTTTTAAATTTATTTTAATATAATATCTCTCCTCCCCATTATAATAACCTTTCCCTTAATTAAACCCCCCCCTACCCCCCCAAACCATATAGTTTCCCATCCCATATTAATATTTCCCTTTCCCTTTTTAATTAATTCCCATTAACTCATTTTCTAATTAATTTTCAATTAATTAAAAAAAAAAAACAGAGAGAGAGAGGAAAGAGTGAATTTGAACAGCAGAAAAAGAGGAATTGACATATGAAGAAGATGGACTGAACACATAGAGAATTTTGTAGATTTACATTGTGATTTGTGGCATTGATTTGAAGGGTGATTTTTTTGAAGAATTTCACATTTGAAGACAAGTTTGCCATCATTGAAAACAATTATTTGAAGAAGAGAATTCAGCTGCATAGTGTTTTCAGCTGCACATATTTTGCAGAAATATTGTATTGAACTGACATTGATTTTCATCTTCATTCAGTACTTGAGTTGTTGAAAAATTGTTGATTGTCCTCCATCATTTGAGGAGCACACTTTGTACTTTGAGATTTCCATAGTTGGAAATTCCTTGGAGTCATTTGTATTTGTTGAATCACATTGTAACCAGGTGCATTTTCGGTTGAAGCCGACACCCTTTCATTTTTTGAGCCTAAGTTGTCAAAATGGCCAAAATCAATGAGGCATTAGAGTTGTTGAGTAACCTCATTCATTCAAATGTTGATGATGTGATAAAAATGAGCAAGGATGCTCTTTGTAACATTCAAAGTTGTTTGCAAGATGCACATGAGAAGATTGAGTTTTTGCAGTTGGAATCTCAGCTCCAACAAGATGAACTTCAGCAAAAGATTCACCATTCTGAACCTGTTTCTGTTCAGAACATTGTGAAAGACTCCCATCGATGGCAATCGACAAAAGTTCCGGTTGAATTTCGACCAGTTCCCCAACCCATGCTAGAGCGGATGTACGTACGGATGCAACGGTTCAACGCTGCACTTCCCAAGCCCATCGTCGGACCTTGGGAAGAAAAAGAAGCCACATCACAACAAGCGCAAAACTGGTCTTGGATATGACAAGGATGTGTCCTTTCATATTCCAAACTACACCAAGCCCAACATATTTCAGAGTGCCAGATTCCTATATGACAGTTCACCTACAGCTGTTCCAGATCCTGCTCCGCTTCCACAACAACAGCAGATTGTAAAATGCTAACACTGTGATCGAGTTGGCCATGTGAAAGATCACTGTTTTGATCTTCATCCATGCAAGCATTGTGGTCGGCGCACCCATTGTTCAGACAGATGCTTCAGAAACAAGCCTCCTGCAAGAACAAAGATTCATCTTGGATGGATTGCTTCTTGGCAATGGGCATCAACAACCAAGAAGATGTTTAAGTCGCATGTCAGAACTTGTTCTCGAATATTGAACAATCTTGCAGTTGAGTTTTCGCCATCATCTCACCTTGTCACACAGCAGGCGGTAGTGGTCATGTACAAGCTTCGACTGACGGATAAAGCGAGCCTAAGCCACAATCTCTCATTCCACGTTCAGAGTTGTAGCCAGCAGTTCAAGCGAGCCTGAGCCACAATTCGTCATTCCGGATTCAGAGATGTAGCCAGAGACACGGATGCCCATAAGCATACCTTCGGTTGGTGGATAACCTAAAACCATCATTTTCGGTTGGTGGATAACCTAAAACCATCATCTTTAGTTGTTGGTCATCCTAAAACCATCACAGGTAGTAAACCTCCCTTCTTTTAGGTTGAAGGTCTCCATTTTTTATGAGGGACAATTCCTCTAGCAGAAGCTTTCAGCTTCTTGCCATTTTTGGAAGAGTTTCGGGAACTGCAACAAGTTTTGCGTTCCAGTGTTGGTGGTCATCCTTAAACCACCTCTTTTTTCCAACATTTCAAAGAGTTTATTCAGCCCAAGTGTTGTCATGCATACATTGCAGATTTGTATTACAACTGTCTTCTTGGACTCACACATACCCGTTCAGATTAAGGGGGGATGTTGGAACACCTAATCCTACATGGGTAGGTGTGGAATGCAAAAATTCACAATGGAGTCCAAGTGACCTTGGAATGTGAAACCAAGAGTCACACCATTGTACTGTAAATGTACATCATTGTGTAATGAAAACCAGCCTCGCCGCTTATCCTTCATTGTGTGTTTAGTCTCTTGTGTGTGTGCTCATCTTCCTCATACACCATGTGTGTGCTTAACATGGTGTTTAAAAAATTTAACTAATAAGTATTGTTTACTGTGTATCATGCAGAGCCACAAAATGATGAAGCTTGATATGATTATTTCTAATCTAGGACTCGAAGAGCGTAAAATTTGAATGAAAAAATTGCAAAAGGATGAATCAGGTGAACGAAAAAATACTATCGATCCAATATGATTTTCTTTTTTTAATTATCATTATAATATACTTAAAATTATTAGATAACATGTGTCAAACAGTCTACTAATTCACATCT
Organism: Pinus albicaulis; assembly: GCA_034641835.2. Lineage (NCBI taxonomy): Eukaryota > Viridiplantae > Streptophyta > Pinopsida > Pinales > Pinaceae > Pinus > Pinus albicaulis. The sequence goes on along the minus strand of CM076581.1, from coordinate 765,661,439 downwards.
TTTTAATGTTGTACAGGGACCAACAACTCAGAAATGGAATGTTGTTCTAAGAAAAGAAAAGAAAATAGAACATGCAAATGAAAATCAATTGCTCCTTAGCTCATCTAGAGTGGTGCTGGAAGTTAAGGAAAGGGGAAAAGCTTTTACAAAATTTTGAGGGATATAGTGGAACGAATGTATAGATGTTTTTTCCAACAAAAACAACATGCTTCAAATGTAATATGTAATCATTGAATTTTTCGATCATTAGGTGCAATAAATAAACAATTTAGCATTAAATATTAATTTTCAAGAATTTTCTTGCAAAAAAGAAAAGAACATGGAACCCATTCAGCACATAAAATAGTGCAACAAGGAAGAAAATAGTTGATCTCTAAGTTTGTGAGTAATTATTATTTCCTTATAACAACTTAACTAGATTTCATTTTTATATTTTTTAAGTTGTTTTACAAAAATCATCATTGTATGTCTTCAAACAGGTGCTAACATACAAAGAAGAACCATCAGATGAATTGATTGAAGTTGGGTTAAATATGGGTTGTGAGTATATGTTGGCATATCATAATTTAATTGTGAAATTTGTAAGTATCTATCAATCTTGTTTTACTTAGCTCCATCTATAATTAATATAACAAAAACATCTTTTATATTAAATATATGATTTTTTATGGGGTATAAAACTTGCTGGAAACAAATATGGAACTGCGCCAACAGATGAAATTTTGAAAGATGGCATGGTCCATGGTTTTGAAAGAATGTGTATAATTTATGAGTCAATTGTTGCTATGGTACGTCATTTTTCTTTTCGATTTACATTGATGTATATTATTTAATATTGCAATTTTCATTATTCTCACCAATGTATATACACTCATTTCAGTTTATTTTTATGTTTGTAGATGGAAGGTGAAGAAGAAGAAAAAAATCAACGCCATGAGTGAAACATTCCTGAAAATAACCCAAGTCATGGAAGTGGCTCTAGCAGTGACAGTAGTTCAAGTGAAGAATGATGATCACTATGTTTGGATATCAAAGCAAGGCTTTTTATTTTTTAAAATATATATGTCTGTGAAATCAGACATTTTGTTTAATGTAATGGACATAGTGTCCTAATTGAAAGACGAAATAACTGTCCCATTTTGTATGATAAAGATTGTCTGAAATATATATATATATATATATATATATATATATATATATATATAATCATAAAATATGTTTTAATTTATTCTATTGCATTCTTCATTGTCACTATTGCATTCTCCATTGTCGCTCTCAAATGCACTAATAAAAATTTAATTCATATGAATACTGTTATAAGATATATATGTGTCGAATTTTGATGAATAATGAATTTAAAACAATCACAATAATTGGACTATCGCAGGTCGATGTTTCTAAAAAATACAACATGAAAACCGGTGTGCATCAGTAACTATACACCGGTGTGTTTATGTGTCTATACACACCGGTGCCGTTATACGATCTATGGGTACTGCACAAATACCGATACCAGTTATCGATATCGGTGTGTTTGTGTGATACTGTGCATCGGGGCGTTTACGTATCTATAAGCACTGGTGCATTTTTACGATCTATGGGCACTGCACGAATACCGATATCAATTATAAATCTCGGTGCCTTTCTGTAATACGGTGCACCGGTGCGTTGATATGACCTATGGGCACTGCACAAATCCCAAGACCAATTAGAATGGCCTCATGCATTGTATGAACAACACTACGCCTAGTGCGGTTTTACACCTAAGCGTCCCGGTGCATTGGACTAACACAGCCCCAGGGCGCCGTCGGCATATACGCACCGATCCCTTAAAGGTAGAGTAGTGCACTAATGAAAAAACACCCATAATAACCTCCAGCTACCCCTTTTTTTTAATTACTTTGAATTTCCGTTAAAAGCTTCGCCAAAACCTCCGTAACCTTAAACAGATGTTGTAGATAATGTTTTTTTGACAATTTTGGCCAAGTTTATAACACTAAAAACCTCCTTTATAACCTCCGTTAGAGGGTATTTTCCTTGTAGTGTCTCATTTTCCATGGCCAGTCTCAAAGAAATTCCAACAATGTTTAATGTAGGTTTTCTTATGAAGACAACACAACTAAAAGAATGATCGTGCAGAGTTGAATTGACCTGCACATTCGTCTAACCATATCCAATGTTCATTGAATGTTATTCCATGATTTTTCAAGGAATCATAATTTTTTCCAAAACAATGTTGTACAAAATATGTATCATGTGTACAATCGTCACTGGTATAAAAGTGATATTCTTTAATAATATGTCGATTTTCGCTGGTTCTTTCTATATGATCGATGTTTTGTTCAGCATGTCTATATAAAATATGGACGAGCATGGAGACTTTGTCAGAATGATAGTATTCACTCTGAATTTCTTTTTGTGGAACAAATGTGTAGTTTTCTGCAAAATCAATTACTGACAAAATGGTCACTTGTAGAAAAAATTCACGGGATTTTTTAAATTGCAAGTCTTGCCATCAAGCTCTATGGGAATTCTTGGTGTATTTGTAAATTTCTACCTCAAAATTTCTCAAAAATTCTATCACAACAATTCCTTCTTCTCGTAATTTAATTCTTTTAACACTATTTGCACATTGAACCGATGTATGGATATATTCATATCTCTTCCATTTCACTTTCATGTTGGACAATTATTGATTACTTATAACAGTATGATATTTGTTTTGAAATTTAATCAAATTTCCACAATCATCGCATTTTTTACCACCAACACATTTCTTTTCGTAAAATAGTTCATCACTTTCTCTTTCATATAGAATTTAAGATATAAAATCATGGATAGTGGAAGGAGGAGGTGAATCCTTCCAAAATGTTCTACCAAAATCAAGGAATGTGTCATAATATAACTCAAATTCCACATGATAACGACAACAACAAGTGTCGCATATGGTGATAGGTTTTACATACCATGGTTTTTGTTGAACAAAAGCACTGAGTGAAACATGAATTTGACGATTCTCTTCTTTGAACTTGTTGAATAACTCTATCTCTCGGTGATTTCAGAAATGTTTTTGTGTGCCCGTCTTGATTTAGGTGCTATTCTTGCTTTGCATCACATGTGCCTTGGATTTTAAGTAGGCTCTTTGTAATTTTTCTTCCAATATTCATATATTATTTTTTTAACATTTTCTCCAAGTCTATCTTTGTATGGCTGCCTACAAATAGCTCTCCAACAAGCGAGTTCATCATTTACATCTATTTGCAACCAAAATTTTTTATTTTTGTGCAAAGTTTTTCGCGACGTTCCTAATGCTCGTGCCATAGATTTTACCAAGCGATTCTCTTTAGTAGTTGATGAAACCGCTGCCATATATATTGCTCTACATACAACTGAAACATTTTTCCGTCTAGATCTTCTAACTGAATTTATAGCACTATTTATATTTTGTATTACATTTTCCTTCATTTTTTTTATCTTTGGTTGATTTTCAAATACCCAATAAAGTCGTAGCTTCTTTTAATTTCCTTAATGATAGGAGTCCTTTCAACATTTGGGCTTGAACTGTCACCTTTTCCTTTATGAAATACTTATCAAAAATGTGGTTAACACGATATCGTATATAATGGTCATCTTTTCTATCTCCATATGTGTGAGTGTCAACATTTCCTAACATCTCATTATCGACATTGATTTCATCTATACATATTCGAATGAATAGTACATAATAAGTTTACATATTCAATAAATAACTAAATTAATAAATATATGTATAATTTCAATAATGTATATATCTTCAACATATATATCTATATATATATATATATATATATATATATATATATATATATATATACCTTGTTATTCAATTTCTTCACTTGAATTTCTTTCAACATTTTCACCATCTTCAATCATTGGTTCAATATCTCTTTCATTTTCTCTTTCAAAATTTTGTATCTCATCATCAATTTTCTGAGGAATATCTCTCTCTGTTTACATTGAAAAATATTTTTCAAATTAGTTCATCAAATAAAAATTAAGCTTCACATTTTACATTAGGAAAATTTTAAATATATCAAAATCATATTTACATTTACATACTTGCTTCAACTTCTAGTTGAGGTTGATTTTCCCCTTCAATATTTGAGAGTGTTTCTATCTTTCTTTTGCGAGATTGTCTCTTCTCTTCTCTATGTTCATCAGGGTATATTTTTTTATTATATTTTCTCGTACAATTCCTTCGATTTCCCATGATAATAGAGTATGGAGTTCAAAAAATTTCCTTCAAAAATTTAGACAAAAACTCAATTAAAAAAACAACACAAAATATTTAATTAAAAAAAAAAAATCATTTTAAAAATTTTGCAAAAAATACATACTCTAATCCAAAACACTTACTTTAAAAAATTTGAGAAAAATATGTTTTATAAAAATGAAACGAAGCTCAAAATATTTCCTTCGAAGTCCTATAAAAAACTTCATTTAAAAAGTTAGACAAAAACTCATTTTAAAAAATCATTATAAAAAATTTACTTCAACCCAAAACATGTACTCTAAAAAAATGTCACTTCAAAAAATGCCTCCAAAAAATGTCTATTGAAAATTAATTCCAACTTCATAAAAAATGCCACTTTAAAAAATACTTCAAAAAATATCACTTTAAAAAATACTTCCAAAAAATGTCCAAAACATGTCCTTTCGAAATTAAGCCCAAATCCATATTTTCAAAAAAAATGAAGCTCAAAAAACATCCAAAAAACTGTATCATAGACCTCCAAGAAATGTCCTTTGAATGTACCTCTAAGAAAAGTCTTTAAAAGTGTTCTTTGAATGTACCTCCAAGAAAATTCTTTATACCCAAAACAATTCTTTGTAAAATTAGATCAAATGTACGAAAATATGCGAAAATAATGAATGCCTCCAAGAAATGTCCTTTGAATGTACCTCCAAGAAAAGTCCTTAAACCCAAAACAATTCTTTGCAAAATCAGATCAAGACCTTTGTAAAATTAGACCAAATGTGCGAAAATATGTGAAAATAATTAATGATTTCGCGGCAATTTATATTGTCATGAAATTCTTTTTTGGAGGGGTTCGGCGATACTTTCTGGCCGATGGAAAGTTAGGTAAGAGTTCAGCCGAACTATGAACTTTTTTTTCGTTTGACTTAACGGGTCATTGGCGCAAAAAACAGTTCGTCCAAACTTGATTTAAGAGTTCGGCCGAATTAACGCGTCACCAATTACGCAAAACCAAGCTCTGAATATGTATCTGCAACTTTGGACTAATTAAACTCCATGAAACATTCTGAATTAACTGTCGGAACCAAGACAAGCATTTTCAGAATTGAATCTACTTTCAGGAAATATAACTTTTATGGAATTTTATAAATATTTACTAATTTTAATTAATCTTGTAATAAAACAGGTGCAAACAATTTCTGAAGGTCATTGTGATTCAGTGAAATCAAAATTTTGTATCTTCCAAAATATATTGTAAAAAAAATTGAAAAAATTATGGTACATTACATTGGTCTGTCGTCTCTAATGGGTAGCATTTAGATTTTTAGTTTATAACTTATATGTTAAGAAATTTCTTGCATCGCGAAACATATTCAAAATATGTAGTTTTTCATATTGGACCAGTTAAAAAAATTCTAGTAATTATGATATGCATCCATTGGCTTTGTAAATATGACAAAACCGAAATAGACTTTGTCTAGATTGTTGTAACACATTTTGTTTCTCAAAAACACAAATTTTCAAATAATACAACATTGCGTATTAACATGACTTTTTATGAATTTGTTGATTGTTAAAAAACACACACTCAAAGAAACGCCAAGTTGACATATCAAATGTATATAAAAAAATTCCAAAAAATAAGTAATAGAAAGCTAACAAAATTTTTGATAACTTTTATTTTTATCGCAAAATAAAATTCTAAACAGAAAAATTGTTTTGGTTTCGTAGAAAGTTGAAGAACCGAAAAAAAATAATTTTTTTCTCAAAAAATGACAAAAAGTGTAACCCAACTTCACATTAAAAAAAAAATTAAAGTCATTAAATAAATAATATTTTTGAATATATAAAAATATCAAACTCTACCAAACATAAAAGCCTACTTAAAAGTTGACACAAACCAAAATGCCCATGGTTAATCATCTTTGAATATAAAAAACTCTCAATCTCCTCTATCAAAATATAATAAGCCTCTTTAAAGTATATACAAACTGAAATACCCAAACCAAAAGCCCATTATTATCATCTTTGAATATACAAAAATCTCAATCTCCTCTATCAAAATATAATAAGCCTATTTAGAGTATATACAAAATGACATACCCACATTTAAACTTTTTTGATATTAAAATATAATAAACCTATTTAGAGTCTATACAAGTAATCCTATGGCTTTGATACTTGCGTGAAAGACCCCAAACCAACAGAAATAAATGAAAATTAATTACTGCGAACACAAAATGAAACAAGAGGAACTTGCTACATAGTGTGAAGGAAAGAGCGTTTGCAAGTCTATAAATAGACAGCCTGGTGAAAATATCTCTATGGATCCCAAGATCAGAAATTTCCATTGTGGACCGATAATGTACATGGGAAAATATCTGTGGGTATTCCAGGCTCATAACTTTCCACCTTGAACAGATAGCGTATGTGGGGAAAATTATAGACAAGAATGACAACCCAACATCAATGACAACTTGTGGTATGTGGAGATAATTGTGAGATAATTAATTATGAGATAACCAGTCTAACAAAGAGTCATAAATTTGCACGCAAACAGTTGCAGAACTTGAGTTGAACTTACAGTTTCAAATTCAAGCAATCCAATAGAAATTACTGGTAGAATAGATTGGGTGAAATCTAAATTTCATTAGCAGATCTTGAAAGATACATCGTACATGGAAGTGGGACCAATGTAAAATGCAGTGAGTGCCGAGGAAAACTGGTCCCAATGAGTGAACACCAGCTGATGTTAAGGGAAACGAATCACTCCGTATTGCTGTTTGTTGATCTTTCTGTCTGTGTACCAACCTTAATGAAGGGAGAAGAAAAGGCTCGTTCGTCAAACTTCTCTACTTTGTCGATTATTAAATCGACAATGGAGAAGAAGAGTGGAGGCATGAAAAGACAATGTGTCACTTTTATGTTGCTTCATTTTTGTCTTCGACGAAGATCAGCTGCCCGGCTGTTTGTCTACTTTGGGCAGCGCAGGGAATGTGTGAATGTAAGGAGGGGTGGGTCCAATTGCAAATCCCCTCGATTGGACTGATACTGCTATTCTCTCACTGTTTCTATGTATACATATTTTCGGCCAACGGAATGTTATTACTATTTGGACACTTTTTGGGATAGTTTAATTTCCTTAAAGATTGTGGCTTTTATCTTCACTTTTTCTCATGACATTTGAATTCCCACACAAATCAATTAGTTTACACCTACACTTAGGTGTATATAATACGAATAAAAATAAAAAAATAAATTTAATACTTCAAAGAAAATCAATATTCGTTGGGTAAAAATAAAAAAAAAATTTATTTACTTTTAATTAAAAATTGTAATCTTTGAAAGAATCTAAACTTAACACAAATTTATATTTACATGAAGGGTGTTTCTATGATGAGTTTGGTTATGCAGATTTGACCAATAAGATATGTGTATTTTCGCCCTCCTTCCTCCAAATAAAAATTGACACATGGCACTGCAACCATCATGGAGTTAGCTAGAAAGTATGTTGTCATTTAAAGTTTTCTAAATTTCATCATAAATGAAACAAGAAAGATTATAATTTAAGATATTTTGATTTTTTATTATTTTTTAAGTTAATTTATCATAAAATTAAGTTTTAATGGATTTTGAAAAAAAAGATTATACAAATATTAAAATAATATATGTGTGTGTGTGTTTATTTAAAATCAATTTATAATAAAAAATTTAACAATTTTTATACAAAATTTTAATATATAAAATTAATATATAATTATTTTTGGAATTCCCTCCAATGTTTTAAAGTTTTTTAAATCTCATCCTATATGAAAAAAAAAAATTCTAATAATGAGATATTTTGAATTTTCATTGGTTTCTAAGTTAATTTATTATAAAATTAAGTTTTATTTTATTTTAAAAAATAAATCTATAAAAATATTAGAATTATATGTGTGTGTGTGAGAATTTATAATAAGAATTTTAATATTCATCATACAAACTTTTAATATTTATTATATAAAATCTTAATATATATTATTACTATATAGGTATTTTTTATTATTTTATTATGATTATATTATATTATATTATGATATTTTAAAAGAGGGAATAGAAAGATTTAGCAAGATGTGATGGAGCTTCAACTAGAGTGTAAGGAAATATTGGTGTTGCTTTTACCCCAAAATGGAAAATTTTGGGGACTTGGACTGTGATTTGAAACATTCAAGGATTGATAGTTTTATTAGCAGGCCCCCTCAGATCACAGACTGTGTGCTTGGGATTTCACAAGCACGACATGTAATTGCACTCAAGGTGAGATGTGTTACCCATTTCGCTTGAAATTTTTTTTCTTCTAAAAGGACTTTTATATTATCATGGTTCTCATATTTACAAAACCTAGAACCTAGAAGTTCAAAACTAGCACAAAATGAACTTAACAAGAAAATGATTAACTAAATCATATTGTTTTTCTTGGAAAAGTGTCTCTCTTTCTACCTCTAGAAGAGTGTCACTCTACTCTAGTTCCACCTCCTCTGTTGTAATTCTCATTCATCTAGCTCCGACACTAGAATTCATCTTGCTCCGACACTGGATTGTATCGAAGGAACTAACAATGACGTCTTTCTTAATACAGAAAATGTCTTCTTCAATCTTAATATGAGCCTAATTCTGCTCATAGTCATTAAAATCTAACAAATGAAGTCATCTTTAGAGATTTGTATGCCCCTTTCTAATGTCTCTGAGTGGCTTTAGATATCTTTCATTTACATATTCTTATCAAGAAACAATTTTACTCCATTCATAAAAACCATTAACAATGCTTGCATTAAAGTGAGTGACTAAATAATATTTTCAAATCTTCTATTCCTTTTGTATACCTTTACACCTTTAAAAACTATTACTAATATTTATTAACTATTAAATTAATTTATAATTATCTCATTCCATCATAATCCTCCTTTTAATTATAACATGTTCATCTAAATAATTATAACAGGTTCATCTCAATACATTTTTGGGTAATTTTTAATTTATTTTATTTAACTTCATTACACTTTATAAAATTTAATATAAAATCATTATAATCTATACCCATCTCATATATATATATATTGATTTTTAAATTCCATTAGCTCTTCAAGAACTTGTAGTCGCACTTCATAAATATACTATTATTGTATACCATCATCATATAACATAAAATTATTCTAATTTATAAAATAGAGAATTAAGGATAAAGAGATGTTTTACAATTAAGTAAAAGACAATTCAAGATAAAATAGATGTGATGTTTCACTAAATAGCATTATAATAAAATATAATAATTATAAATAATTAAATATAAATTAATTATAAAAAAAAAAACATAAATTAATTTTAAAATAAATTTATATTTACATTTATGTTAATAAGTATGTTTATTTTGAAATAAAATTAAAATTTTATTGTTCATAATTAATTTTTTTTCTTAAGTTAAGTTAAATCTATTAAAAAGAAGAAATAGTGTACATCGTGGCCGTAGCCTATGCGTTGTCCAGTAGATATGGCATGATCACCAAAAAGATTGTTTGAGGACTGCCCACATGGGGAAACCAGTCCAAACATGGAGCATTTAGTAAAAGCCACTGTCCACGCAAGAGTAACAACCTTAGAAACTAGTATCTTAGACAGAAACTACATGATATCAGTACAAAAAATTCAAGATTAGCCCCTGAAGTCTGGGACTCGACATACACATAATTGCATAATATAAAAGGATTAACTATCATGAGGAGCAGGTGGTTCTTCAAGGATGAGGCACCTGTAAGCCTCCATATCATCATCTGCATCTAGCTTGTTCGCATGAGAGGCAGCGCCTTGCATGGTGTGTCCCGTTCGGTGCAAACCAGCATCCTCGTCAATTGGTTCCTTCTCTTTGAGCTTATCCTCCTTTTAAATCTTCGAAGCCTCGTCCTAAGTAGACCCTGCATCCTTCCCTCCTGAGTGCGTGCCTGTAACAGCTATCTGAGGCTCTTCCCGAAACAAGACAGAGATGGTGGCAATTATTCTGGGATGGTTCAATGTGCATTTGAAAGAAAAGTGGGTTGGTTGAGGCAAGTTTGAGGCAAGGGAGGCAGGGGAAGCCAGAGCGGAGGAGGCAATTCTATGGCTAGCTGAGTGGGATCTGCCTCTACCGCTTTTGGTATTTGAATACCTACCAGCAAAGTACTCAAAGGATGGGGACGAAGTATCAGAGCTGGAAGAAGAGGGAGCATGCTAAGGACGGCCTCTAGTGCTGCCCCTCCTACAGCACATGCGATGACGAATTCTGGGCATGGTTTCTCTTTCATAAAGGGGCGTACGTGAATGTGAGGGAGCAGTGCGAAGGGGTGGCGAACGAATGGAGAAATTAAGGGTAACAGAGCTGAGGTTGCAGAGTCCGTTTTGAGAGAGATGGATTCCGTCTCCCAGCTCAAGACAGCAAGCAATTATACAACGACGACCGATAGCATTTCGAGAACAAGGATTCACAGTGGTTGGAGAGAAAAAGCTCTGCAACGGAGGAGGAGGAGACATAGAATGAGCTCGTCTCTCTTCCATCTTGAAATTCAAGTTGCAGATTCCTCGATGAGCTCCCGAATTTAATGAACCATAAATGTGATCTGAATTCAATTGCATAGAATTTTTTATGGAGGCAGAAGAAAGATCTTGTCCATCGATCGAATTTAGGACATTTTGGTTGACAACCCAGAGGCTTATGAGCTCACGCATGGTGGAAGAAATTATGGCCAAGTGTCTCAACCACTTGCTAGCCCCATGTCCTATCGCATTAAACCTCCGTCTCAACACCCGCATCCAGGGGGGCTACATCGTTCTACACCAAGTTGTTACACTCCTGTATTTGGGCTCTATTATTTAAGATATCTATCGATCCAGTAAGTAGGCTGTGCTCATTTTCAACTCCTTGGTTAGCCAAGAAGTTGGTGACCTTGTTACCATCTCTTTTGACATGTGTGAAGATGACCGCTCTGTTTGAGCTGAGCCAGCGTTCTATCATCTCCAATCTAGCAGCCAGCCTCCAGCTCCTGGCCATTTTGTGTGCATGGGTTCCCTAGAGTATCTGATTTCCCATATTTATAAGGATTTGCGAGTCCCCTTCAATATCCAAAGGATGAAATCCATACTGATGAGCTAAAGAGAGACCCTGCCATAAGCCTTCTAACTCAGCTGAGTTGTTCGTGTCCCAACCTATGTTTCCAAGAAATATCAGGAGAGGTGTGCCTTTGTACCCAGCCTTTCCAAGATTTCCCTTGGAAGCCCCATCAAAATTGAGTTTGAAAGTTCCTTGAGGAGAGTGCATCCATTTTCTAGTCACAGTGGAAGTGTTGGGTGAGCTTCCTTGTGCTTTTTGAGGCATGGGAAGTTGTATATTCCAGTTCTCCAATATGCTTTCTTCTTGTGGAAGTGTAGGAAAATCCTCCTCATGCCATGTATGGAGAGCCAAGGTTTCCTAAAGATTATGACACAAGTTGGTCTAGATTATTTCTAAATGCGTACTCTGATCCTTGAAGATGCACCGATTTCTTTCTTTCCAAATCGTCCATAAGATGAGCCCAGGTAGTATTTTCCATAGTTGATCGAGTAGCCTACTTTTATAGGGATCCTGCTTCCAATTGAGAATTGTATTGATTAGATCCTCTGATACTTTGCATTTTCTTTGGCAACGGAAGCTGGTTTTCTCCCAGATATGTGTGGCAAGAGGACAGTCGTCCAGGAGATGTTGTATTGTTTCTTCCCGTTGCAGGCACTTCAGACATCTTGAGGGTCCATGATAACCTCGTTTTTTTAGATTGTCCCAGGTGAGAATTCGTTGATTTCCTAGTAGCCATAAGAACGTAGAAACCTTGGGCCAAATTCCAGGAGTCCATATTGTATTCCATAAAGGATCATTAGGAGCTGGATCATTACATAAAATTTTATATGCCTCCTTAGTTTTGAAAGCCCCTTTTGGAGTGTATCCCCATCTTAATATGTCCTTTTTGTCAGAGAATCTGATTTTGCGATTTTGGAGTTCAGTTTCTATGGTGTTATGGGTATGCTCTATTCCATCTATGATTATTTCAGCTACCAGGCGCCATTGTCTGTATCCTTGGTCTAGACTTTGAGTCCATTGTTTCTGTACCACTTCCATTTGTTTCTCATCCCAATCTAGACTTTGTGGAGGTTGGTAAATATTTCATAGATTTGGTTGTTGCTTCCATGAGTCCATCCAGAACTGAGCAGTAGAACCATCTCTGATTTCCCAGAAACTATGTTGTTGTATCAAGTGATAGTGATGTCTAGCCGCGTTCCAAATTAGAGAGCCCTTTTCTATAGGTGTGAACCTGATTAGATCATCAGGAGTCCTTTGATTTGCATATTTTTCTATCCATATGATGGCCCAAGGCATATTTGGAGCCGTTAACCATTGCCACCAAATTCTGGCACCCATGATTGCATTTTTGTGATGGGGGTCTTGTAATCCTACCCCTCCATTCTTTTTGGATTTTCAAACTATAGTCCACATTACCAGAGCCCATTTGCGATTTTGTCCTATGGCTCCCCATAAGAAATTGCGTTGCAGATTTTTGATCTTCTTAAGGACCCACTTTGGAGCAGCCAAAACAGAGAAGAGATAGAGTGGCATGGCTTGTAGAACTGATTTGATTAGCACCAGCCAACTAGCCATATTAAGACCTCAATAAGTCCATGAAGAAAGACGGGTTTCCAATTTTTCCAGAAGTAGTTGCAAAGAGGTATGTTTAATGGCAAAGTCAGTTAGGGGTACTCCTAAGTATTTGGAGGGTAGAGAAGCTATAGTGAATCCAAGGATGCGGGCTATGGCAGATTGAGTCATGATTGGAGTATGAAAGAAGAAAATTTGGGATTTTTCTGTATTGATGCTAGCTCCCTAGGCCTCAGAAAAGTCCTCAAGAAGGGATTTGAGTTTATAAGCTTCTTGCACAGAGGGGTATTCGAAAAGCATATTATTGTCCATGAATTGTTGGTGGGTAATAGCTAGGGAATGATGGATGGAAATGCCTCTGAATTGCTGGGAATAGAGAGCATGCTTGATAAGACATCCTAATCCTTCCGCCATTAACACAAAAAGAAATGGCGAAAGGGTGTCACCTTGCCTAATGCCTCATGAGGGGCTAAAAGGTCAAGAAGGGATGTCATTGATGAGTATGGAGAAAAGGGTGGAATTGACTAGACTCATTACCCATCTGACCCAAAGGGGGGAGCAACCAAAAGCAGAGAGAATTTTTTGGATATAAGAACAACTCAATTTTTCAAAAGCTTTAGATAGGTCTATTTTGAGAATCATACATTCTTGTTTGGATAGCTTGAGAGAATGTATAACCTCATGAGTGAGGATTATACCATCCAAAATTTTCCTATCTTCCACATATCCTGTGTTCTGGCGAGATGAGCAAAGGGAGGAGCGGTTTCAACCTTGATGCTATCACTTTGGAGATGACTTTATAAATAACATTACATAAGGTAATTGGTCGAAATTTATCTGGCATAATAGAGTGTTCTTCTTTAGGTATGAGGGCTATAAAGGTTAAATTTAGAGAAGGGAGCAACCAGTGAAGAGTTCGTGATTCATCAACCACTTGCCATACGTCCTCTTTTATAAGATCCCAGAAAGTGTGGAAGAAGGTGGTCGTGAAACCATCCGGCCCCGGAGCTTTTCTTTCCTTGAGATGTTTCATAGCCAAATCAACTTCCTGGAGAGTAACTGGTCCGAGGAGCATTTGATTATGTTCCTCTGTAATGATTCTAGGAATGTGTTGAGTGATTCTTGCTATAGTTAGCTATCTATTGATTTGGGGCTCCTGATGAACCGTCTTAAAATGGTTGATGAGCTCCTCTTCGATTTCTGCATGGTCTTCGACCCTTTCCCCCTGCTGAGTCTGAATTTGTGTTATGGTATTATGCATTCGCCTCTGGATGGTGGTTCTGTGGAAGAATTTGGTGTTACGCTCCCCCTCTTTTAGCCATCTAACTCTGGATTTTTTCTTCCAGAGTATCTTCTCATGCTTCCTTCTTTCATCTAGTTGATGTTGAAGATGTTGTTCTTGTTCCATTGTCTCCTCCATATGCCCTTCATTAATGATTTTTTTACTGAAGAGCCATCATTTCTTGGTTGAGGGTTTTCTGAGCTTGAAAGATATTTCCAAAAGTGGTGTGATTCCACTTTTTTATGGTCAGCTTGAGATGTTTGAGCCTCTGTTGGAATTGCAACATTTTGTATCCTTCAAGAGGAGAAAATTTCATCCATTTTGACCTAACCAAGTCGTGGAATTGCGGATGAGAAAGCCAAAAAACTTCGAAACGGAAAGGTTTCCATGTAGAGTTGCCCGGTCTTTTCCATTGGAGGGATATGGGCCAATGATCCGATCCGGAGAGGGGCAGGATTGATGCCGAGATATCCCCACCAAGGTGAATGGCATTATCATATATTAGAAATCTATCTAATTTGTAGGCTATTTGTTGCTTTCCTGTTCTACGATTAATCCAAGTATAGATGCCATTGCTGAACTATAGATCAATTAGCCAGTTGTTTTGTATGAAGTCCTGGAAGTGCCCACTTTCAATCTCAAGCTTGGCTCTTCCTCCCATATTTTCTGCTAGCCTTATTATCATATTGAAGTCGCCTCCGATGATCCAGAGAAGGTGGAGTCTGCTGGAGTTTAGAGTTGCTATAGTATCAAGTAATGCCTTCTTATTATCCGTATCCTAAGAAAAATAGACATTGGTTAGATGTCCATGTACATTAGTTCCAATGATATGGAATGTTGCTTGTATGATATGATGTGAAGCATGGAATTCTGTGAGAGAAATAGCTTGCAGATTCCAAGCTACTGCTAAACCTCCAGAAGCCCCTGAGGCGTCCACTGCCACGGAGTGACATCTTGGCCAAGCTTTTGAGAGAATGTTACCTAGAGTGGGATTGTTACATTTTGTTTCTTGCATGAAGAAAATATGAGGTTTCTCTTGCTTTATCATGTTTTTGATCATTCTATATTTCCATGGGCTATTTAGCCCTCTTAGATTCCAACATGTGAGCTTCATGATTCACTATTAGGGAGGGGCTTGTAGTACTATGTCAGCTTTGAATACCTTCCTGAATCCACCATGATCTGACTTACGATGATGGTGCACTACAAATTTGTCTTTGTCCCTCTCTTTCTGGAGTCTTTTGGTATTTGAGCTCCATCCCATAGACTCCCAGGTTGTATTCCCAATTTTCACTGCTGATAAGCTCTGGCAATGATGGCCTCTAGGTTGGCTATCTTAGTTTCTGGAATTTTATCAAATTCTTTCTTACGGAAAGCTTGCTCTAGTTCGAAGATGTCCAGGCCTCTTAGGTCTATACTTTCTAGTTCCTCGTCCATGTTTTGAGCCTGACTACTTCCTTCCATGGAATCATTTGAGAGAAAAGGTTGTTGCAAAAAGACGTCGATGTCCATTCCGTTTGGTTTCCAGTCAGGATCCTTTTGAGGTGGAGCTTGAGGATCTTGGGTATCATGTAAAGGCAGAGGGATTGGGATGTAGTCTGAAAGAGGGGGGTTTTGGGATGGCTTGGTGGGAGATGAGTGTTGCTTGAGTTTTTCCTGGTCTTGCTCACTTTCTTTGGTGAGAACCTCAAAGTTGTTGCTGGTGGAAGGCTTGGAGTTATCTTGGATGATATTTTTTCCTGAGGCAGTCGTTTTATGAGTCTTCTTTCTATTGGTCACTTTGGTGAACCCTTTAGGGTCAGGTTTTTCAGAGGCTTCTGTAGTCTTGGGTTCGGAATTTAAAGGATAATCACGGAATAAATGTCCATGAACATAACATTTATGACACCTAAAAGGTACATGCTCATAGTCCAAAGGCTGAATCCATTCAAAATCATCATGGTAGAGACTTACCGAATTCATGAGAGCTTTATCTAGGCACATGAAGACAAAAATGTGTGCATATGAGGTGTATCTTCGAAGTTTAGTTTCTTCATCTGTCTTTATGAACTCGCCCAACCCATTACTGATGTCTTTCAGTGATTCTTCATCCCAGTATTCCAGCGGAAGAGAATACAGACGGATCCACATTGGTGCCCAACTTAAATCCTCCTTATCTGGGTTAAATCGTTCAACCCAGTCCCATTAATACAGACCAGCTGAGTTAAAGAAATAAGGACTGTCGTCGAGGACTCTGTTTCGATCTTCAATAAAGTTGAAGACTGCTGTGAAGAACCCTTTTGGACCAAGCTGAAGGGTTACATGTCCCTTAGGTTTCCATTTTGCCGCTATCCAACCTTGTAGAGCTTTTTCAGTCAGCCAGATGTTGATAAACTTGCCTATGAGGGCATGGTCCTTCATAAATTGAATTTTTCCATTGATTCTATGACTTGGGAGTTCGATTTTGGGTCGCTCTGCTGCTATGGGCTTGCATGTTGGAGAAGTCGCCTTGGGAACTTCCTTGTTTGCTGCAATGTCTACCTCATGGCGTGTATCTTCCACACCGTGTGTCTCATTTGGAGTTTCTTGCACCGCCAGAGTGTCCTGCATAACGACATTGTCAGATTGAATGGGAATGGAGGTCGTAGCTAATTCGAAAGCTGGAATTGCGCTGGAGCCTGGGGGAGGTGTTGAACAC
Organism: Pinus albicaulis; assembly: GCA_034641835.2. Lineage (NCBI taxonomy): Eukaryota > Viridiplantae > Streptophyta > Pinopsida > Pinales > Pinaceae > Pinus > Pinus albicaulis. The sequence goes on along the minus strand of CM076581.1, from coordinate 765,644,554 downwards.
CCCCCCCCCCCCCCCCCTCGGAAAGGGACGCCATTGTAATGAGTCATATTCCAGATGATTTCTATGGAGCGGACACATAGTAGTCGGAAGTCAGAGGTCTGGAGAGGACAGAGTCCTCCATTGCAGAGCCTAACAGAAACCCTAGACCTTTAGGGTTCATGAGCCATCCACTCTCATCCTTTCACTGATGATGCCTTAATTATTTATAATTATTAAGTAGATGGTAAGTATTTAATTTTTATGAAATATTTTAATTATGGTTGAAATTTATTTTCAAAGTAATTATGTTTTTTAACTCTTTTAAATAAATTGATTAATTAAAAAAATGTAGAATTATGATTTTTTTGGACATGTGGTATTCATAACTTATGGTATTGGCCAATAATATTCCAACATAGCCTATTTATAAATTTAAGAATCTTCACAGTAAAGTGAAAATAAATTTTCTTCCTTAAAATTCATGTTCAATTTTTTTTTAAATGTGTATATTTTAACTTATATATATTAATGGTTTTTATAACTAATGATTAAATTCAAAATAAAGTTATAATTCACTAAAATTTTATGATTTATTTATTTATTTTTACAACATGAGATGTATTATGAACTAAATATTTTGACTCCTATTTTAAATTGATGTTTTTGGGCATTTAGCAGCCATTTAAATTATATGGTTTCCCTAATTATATGTCAAAACTAGAAATATCAAATATTGTTAAGTTTACTCCATGACATTGATAATAATAATAAAAAGATTAAAATTATTATAATGTATTTTTTTAATTATGTATGGCTCTATGGGTATACATCCCAAAAGTAGGTTGGGTAAATACACCTTTTATTTGACATATTATGATGGAGTACCGCCGTCTCTGCCCGAATCCCATGTGGCTATCACTCCTGAATGCATGCGGCCACAAGTGGAATTTGGGTTTAAATTCTCAAGGAAGAAAGGAGATATGGGCATGCATGTGACTCGGGACTTTTTCAGCTAGTCCTAAGCCAGTGACCCAAAATTTTGTTCCACTCTTTTAGGGCTAGGACTCACGCCACTACCCAGAAATTCATGAAATTTCCATAAATGAAAGGTAACATTGAAACAATGGTACTAATGGAAATACTAGAACAAGGACTTGACTAGACCCCTACTAGCCATGACAAACATTTCGTCAAACATATCACAAAGATGTAATCTGTTAGTATGAATCTTTCGTCGTAAAAGATCCCTTTAGCTACGCATAACAAATAGCCCTAACATCGATTATGGCTACAAAATATCTTTAAGTCTGCTGCATAAATTCAGATCTAAGCACAAAAAGACATTAAGAAGATAAAATATAGTATGGCTTCATGCATCCAATAGACAAGGCAAGAACAAAATGTTTAAAAGAATGATTTGTATTATATTAAATAATGGGGCACCTGAGAGGAAAACAAGAAAGGTGTTTTCCAGTTCTCCTCAGTGGGATGGGTTCTTGGAAGTCCTCAATGTTTCAGATCTGGAATTTCTCTCTCTTATTGGTGTAGAAAAACAAACATGAAACTCAATGGGATTTCATAAAACAAAAATGGAAAAATGGTGACCAAGAGTAGATCAAGAGTGATCTAATGCAATGGAGGTCACTAATGAATGGGGAAAACCCCCCTATTTATAACAAAATATTGGGGCGGTCTAGAACTCGGTGCATGAATAAAATATTATTAATCGAATTGTAGAAGCACCTTTTAGGAATATTTTATTATATTTGTTGGAGGGAAAAGGATTCTTGACTTGGGTCAATTCCTTTATTTATAAATAACAAATAAATAAATGATTTATTTATTATTTAAGGGAAATGAGGGGAATATAATTAAATAAATAATGGTTTATTTAATTATTTAAAAATGATTTAGTCAAATTTAACTATGAATAGTATTTAAATAATGATTTAAATAACTTATTTTTAGGAAATAATTAAATAAATAATGATTTATTTAATTGATTACCTTGTTTTGGGTTAAATATGACCAAGAAATGTAAACAAATGTGGTGAAAGCGATTTTAATTGGGGTAAAATTGGTCTTACATGGTGTACTTGGGTTCATCTAATAATAACAGGTTAGATGACCAAAAATTGATGTAACAGATTGCCCCCCAACGTACGAGTGTTAGGAGAAAATTGAATGACCGAAGTAAGTTGTAAGAACTCAATCACTAGGCATCAAGAGAGAGGTGAGAGAGAAATGTAAGGATGTCTGAGGTGTGAAAGGACTATACCCTGAGGAGACGAGACTTACAGGTGCAACAAGTCTCTATGAAGTGGTACCTGTGCTAAAGGTGGCGAGGGAGGCATACCTATGCCTGCCGAGACAAAGTACAAAGAATAAGGCACCCGGAAAACCACGGAACGCAATAAGTACAAATAATAAGGTGCCCGAAAAACCACGGAATGCAATAATGAAGCATGTGCTGGCATAAACATGAGCCAAATAAATAACATGATGAATCCCACATACATGCGATGCCTGGAATAATTTTCAGGACTTGTACAATAATATGGTAGTACATGAGATATAAATATGCCCAAATGCCCCCTACACGTGGGGAAGTGCTCGCAAAATCTAACGGATATGTGCAAATCGAAGAGGCGCTGCAAGCAGCTAAGGCCAATATCATCATATGAGAGGAGCTGCATCAAGGGCTGAAATGAAGGCATCCGGGCATGTGGGGGGCTACCTGCAGGGCCACCCCCTCATGAGGGTTGAGACATCTCACACATGCCCGGGAATCACCAATAGCTGCTGCTGCATCACTGGACTATCAAGTGTATAGCTCACGATCATGCTGAAAAGAGCTCGAACCAAGGTACACTACCCCCTAGACTTGGATTCTGGAGTAAATGAGCTGATGTCGATAGAAGTAGGTCCGCCATAAGTGAGGGAATAAGGGAATCTCAACTAAGGCACAGGAGGAAATAGTAGAGCGACTAACAGACGGACACTGATGATGATGATGAAATGGGGGATACTGAGTAGCGGATGGACGACTTCCCTTGTTAGAGCATAAAGGGCATGAATGGCTTGGCAGCGACTGACACAATATTATGAGGGATAGGGGACAATGGGACTGAAGGCCATAATGTGCAACACAAGAGAGGGACCAAGCAATGAAGGATGGAGGACTATGGTGGGGTACAAAGGGACTTGGTATAGACTCCATGAATGCGAGGATGACTCAACTCGGATACTCTAAACAAGGGCGTCTCGATGGTTCTGCCACACAGTAAAGGTCAAATGGGGGGCCATGAAAACATGAGTACAAGATGGTAACTCATGATGAAAATCAACACGAACAAGTACGAGTAGGGAGGCAAAGTGGTGCCGCAAGTACAAGTGTTGTAAGTGAGGAAATCCAATTTTGAGGAGAGGTGAAGAGATCCTTCTTGGGAAAAATGTGTCTTGGTAAAGTATCAAGGTACTAAAAACTAACAAGTACCCAAGGCTCATGAACAGGCAAGGATGCACTTTTTGGGGTCTGTTCTACAACCTGGGTAGCAGGTACTGGGCAGAAAACTGCAACCTGTCCCAGGAAATGACCTGAAAAGTGCGACCTGTTAGAGAAAGGGGGTTTCGGTGTTGTTTTTTGGCTGAGATATGGGATTTGTATGGTTGAGGGACTTAGGTGCCCCTAAGCATGATGTGTTCATGCCAAAATGTATTTAGGAAAAGGGGAATCTAAACACATTTGAATGAAGTGGTCCACCATTTGTTTTTTGTTATGGTTATGCAGCTTGAGAAAGGAAATGGAGGGTGACCAATCTCTTTTAGAACTGCATATATGAATCAAATAGACTTTAAGTGTCTTGGTTGGCATACCTGGTGCCACTATCCCAAACAGAGGATTTGGAGATAATGAACTGATGCTCTCTTAGAAAACCTATAGGTTGGTCAACAATAATGTCTAAAAGACTGGGTTGTTGATGTAAGATGAAGGAACGATAAGGGGTATCCTCCCTAGAGTGATATGAAGTGATATGGGACTCTAGAGGGGCTTTGATATGTGGAAGAATAAATGTACTAAAGTCGGCACGACCAGATACACTAGGAGAGTTGTGGAGAATTGCTTCTCTTGGTCTCTCAAATATGGGTGCCCCCTTACCCGAACATGGGGTTTCAATGTAATGGCCATGAGGTGTATGTGGTGCGGACGCATGGGATCGATGTAAGGGGGAATAGATAAAGTCAGGGGCGGTGATTTCTGCCATATTGTCGTCATCGTGATAGAAGCTGGGGTGACTGGTGGGAGAAAGACCATCTGATGTGGCGAAGCTACCTAACTCATCATCATGAGAAGAGAGGTTCACATGTGTGTCGTCACAAGGGATGACAAAGGAGTAAGTAGATAAAGGATCTACCGATGTTGAGCCCAAGGTGATCGCCGAAAGAAGGTCAAGCGAAACAACAGGGGAGGATTCAGAGGGAATGTTCCCCGAGGGTCTCATGGATGATGATAGGTAGAAAATGGTGGATGAAGGCTCTGTTAGCTTGACATCAGGAGGGGGAATGTCAATGGAAGCAGTCATGTCTAGTAGTTCTGCCAAAGAAAAATGCGCGAATAGGGGAGAGGGGGACTCGTTGCACTTGACCTCAAATTGGCGGACCGTGGCTAGAGAGGGGCGGAAGTCCTTGAGGCAGGAACAAAGGTGGGTGTAATGGCTATGGAGATCACACAAAGTACAGGGGTGGTTGGTGTGAATAGGCTTGGGGTTCGTGGTCGTGGTCGTGGAAGAAAAAAATGCTTCAAGGAATGCGACATTAACCATGGGCTTGAGATGAGGCAATTCTGGACAGGTATGGGTGGCGTGACCGACAACATCACACAAAGCACACTGGATGGTATGCTTTGGAGGTCGGGGAGGGGGATGGTTTTTCAGGGCAGCCTTGTCCTTTGATGCCCCCCTATGAGCTTTGCCATTCTTACCTAAAGCAGTCGCAATAGGAGGTAGACCCTGTTGAGGTGACTGAGGCACTGTTGTAGCGGGAGAAGTTAGGGGGACCGGTTGAACCGGGGTCAAAGCAAGATAAGGTTTTGGTTGACCAGGTGGGGTAGCGGTTGGAGGATCAAGGTACCAGACGGGAATCCCAAGGGTCAGGTTAGGAAGAGAGAGGGTGGCCATGACAGGTATCGTGTACACTCCTGGTGGGGGAGCTAGGAATGGTATCTGACCAGCGGGGTAATGGCCAAGAGGGACGGCTCCAAGATGGTTGAGACCTGGTGGAACCGACCCAGGAGGGTAGAGAGGCGCATGGGTATCAGCGGTAGGAGAAGGGTTAGAAGGGAGAGGTACGACAGGCTGAGGCGAAGGGCTAGGAGCAGGTTGCGGCAGGCGAGGTTGAGGTTGCTGACTAGCTGAAGCGGGCTGCATGAGGTCGGCCCGAGACGATTGCATCATGCAAACATTCGTTGAGCCGGGATCTGAGACAAGAGGAGGAGGGAGACTAGGGAAGGTTCCAAGCAAGGAGGAGTCTTTGTAGATGCCGGGGGGGACATTGGTCAAAGAATCGATGGTTGGCTTTGTTGAGCCTTAGAATTGCCTTCTCTTTTATAAACCTTCACTTCATTTCATCATTATTTTATCACTTCATAAGCCTAAAATCAATGAAGAATGATTAGGACTGTTTAAAGGTTACATAAAATTGATTAACATATTGTATTTTCATGATTTTTGCTATTTTAACAATTTTCTGCAAAATAGCTACAGAATACAGGCATTCCGTAGCTGACCGCGCATTCCGTAGCTGATCCCGAATTCCGCAGCTGTTTTACCATTTGAGTGGGTTCCAGGTGTCGTCTGAAGGAAAACCACATATGGGCATATTCCACGTCATGTCTACATGGTTCGTTGCTCACCATGAAGGAAGAAACGAATTCTGTGTATGGTTTTGATACGTGGGAACATATTTAAGAAAGTAGACTTCTAGTAGGACTGTCTCAGTCCAGCTGTCTACAGCAAAAGTACGCAGCCTTCAATAAGAGTTTTAATTCAAATAGGAATGGGAAAGACAATAATCCTTCATTATTTCAAGTTCTGTTATGTAATTTTATTATAAATATGACTTGGGAGACCAAGCAACGCTAGTTAGATCTTGGTTAGTTTTTGGCTTCTGCCACAGAACCGTGAATACTCTATTTTTCAGTGATTATCTCCTTTAATGAAAGAAACATCATCTCTGTGAACGTGTTGAGTCAATTTTGAGTTAGATTGCATGCTATCAGGTGGTGGAGGGCCCCTACCTCCTGTGCAGCTCTGTTTTTTTTATAATTTAGATAAGTATTTTAGCTCTGTTTTCACAGTTTAGATAAGTATTTACTTTCAGTCTTATGTTTATGTTTCAATTGCAATGAGTTATACAACCATAATTGTTCTAATAAACTTTTCCAACATATTATTCATGATGAACAAGATGGACTATGTAATTTCATAGAGTAATGGCATGTCAATTTCAATAGAATACTCCGGAGGTAGAATGCATGTGGTTCAACTTTGTCCTTTCTTTTCAAGTATGATAATGGCTCTTTAGTTTAATACTGTTCATTGTAGATTAATAGCATCTTAGTTTAGTTTTAACTCATTTCTTTAACACTTCAAGTTTAGCTGTTGTCCATTGTAGTTTACTTTGTCTTAGTTGATAAATTCAATCTCACGGGCTTAATTATTTACAAAACTTCTTCTGTTCAAAATTCATACTCATACACAATTATCTGGACAGAAGATAGTATCATTATAAGGTCTGGAGTATTTTGCAGCCTCTTTTTCATTTCACAAACAAGCCTCTTTCTCAAAGACTATTTTTGAAAGGAAATCTATAACTTTTGAGATAGGTTTAGTGGTGTTAAATTGAGTTGCAGAACAGAAAGTAGAAACTAGTTTAGAGTAGAAACTTTACCTTGTTACAAATATTCTTTTCCACATATTTTCCAACAAATATTTATTCATGGATGAGATGTTGTACATTGTAAGTTATCTGTTTGATTAATGATTTAGGAGAAAACTTCATTTCCACTTAGCTTGTTCATTTCTCAGGTTCATTTCAATTTCATGTTGTGAGTTTACAATAGAGTCATTATCAAGCTTTGTATTTGTTGGTTGCTAGTTATAGTTAGACTCTGTTTTGTTTCAGCATTTGCATTTATTTACCATCATAGTTTAGGCTTCACTCTGTTTTGACCAATAGTTTCCCTTCATTTAGCACTTAGTTCTTTTCCTTTTCAAAATAAAACCATAAAACCAAAAACATCAGAAAACACTAAACACAACGAAGTAGGAAAAAGGTTACTTAGGCACATATGGTGCACTTCACTTCAGCAGTTTACCAACCCTGGTTGACAATTAAATGAACTCAATTTAGGAGACTAGGTTGAGCACAAACATTTTGGCGCCGTTGCCGGGGAAGTGTAACTAGGTATCCTGATTTCCTACATCCACAAAAACAAAAACAAAAACTTCAATCACCTACCACACTCACTATATCATGTGGTGCAGTAAGAGCCACACATCCACATCATGAATTCATATTTTTGCAGGTAGAAGAAGAGGTGACAAAGCAGGTGGAAGAAATGGATGGAGATGATGACAATGAGGAAGATCCTTTTGGATTTCCTATTCAAGAAACTGATATCAACATTCAAATGAAGAACATCCATCCATTTGTACTTCCTAATTTCAAAGGTATGAGATCAGAAGACCCGGAAACTTTTCTTTTTGAATTTGAAATAATTTGTAGATCTTATGGCTATTCATTGCACATTCAAAAATTGAATTTGTTTCCGGCAACATTGAAGGATAGAGCTCTTAGATGGTTCATGACTTTAGGAACAAATTCTATAAGGACATGGGATGATATGAAAAGAGTATTTTTGAAAAAATATAAAGGTTATTGCATGCACCATGACCTTAGAAATGAAGTCTTTAACATGAACCAAAAAGAGGATGAAAGCCTAGAAGATTTAGTAGAGAGATTTACTTATAATATCAAAAGATCTAAATTGCATAATTTAGGATCCGATGCATTAAAAACTCTCCTACTAAATGCTATAAAGGATGAATGGATTGATCTTCTTAATCTTGTGGGAAAAGGAGATGTTTATCGATTGCCATTTCAAGAAATTTGTGAACTATGCAAGAACATATCAAGAGGAAAAGCAAAGTGTGTAAGGTCCCCTCAAGATCCATTTGTGGCAAAAGTAAGTAAGTCAACATCAAGATTGGTAAGTCAAACTGAACCTAACAATTTGCTAAACATTCTTGGTAATTTAAATGAACAAACCGACATGCTAAGAATGCAAAACAAGCAAAAAGTTGCTTCATTTATATTTTGCCCTAAATGTAGAAAGAAACATGCTTTGCATGAATGTCCACTTGATAACATTAACATGTGTAAAATTTGTGCAGGATCACATACTACTGAAGATTGCCCATCATTACCAGGGTTGAAGGCAATTTACCAGAAGGATAATGGAGCAAATCAAGCACAAGAGCAACTTTGTTATGTAGCTCCAAGCGGACTATGGCAGCCTCATCAACCCAATATGATGCAATATCCTTATGCACAGTTTCAAGGTTATGCACAACAACCTCAAGGTAATTGGAGAACACCCTTGCCTTGGCAACCTTGGCCATCTCAATCCCAACCTCAAAACCAACCTTGGAAACCTTTGCCATCTCAATCCAAACTTCAAAACCAACCTTGGAAACCTTGGCCATATCAATCCCAACCTCAAAACCAATCTTGGCAACAAAGTTGGCAAAGGCCCTATAAAGGAAATCCACCATATCCTCAATCTTTCCCTCTCTATCCCCAATACCATCATCAATGTTATCCATACCATTTGCCTCCACCACAACATCAAAATCACCCTCATTTTACCTCAATTCAACCTTTTCCATTACCATCCACACAAACACCCCAAAGATTTCCCACTCCACTACCTCCACAACCATTTCATATCCCCAACAATAAAAACACCTCAATCAACTTACAATTCTGAGGTATTGCAAAATGATTCACCAGCTGTCATTGAAGAACAACAAACAGAAGAAGAAGACTCAGATAAGGTCCAAGAATCAGGGATGTCTATTGATAAAGAGGAGATATTGGAACCAGAGATTGAAAAGTCTCATGCATGCCTATCACAAGATTCTACAAATGAAGATCACATCTCCGAAGACTTGCATTTCATGATAGAGGAAAGACAAGGAAGACAAGATTACATTGAATCTTGGTTCAATTCAGTCATCGGATTCCAATGCTCAATTGTTCAATATCTTCTGACATCATCTAAATCAAGACAGTTGGCATCTCATATACTGGTACATATCAAAGAGTATCTTTCAAACCTACATATGAGTTTATCTATCATCTTGTTACAGACATGGTTCCATTGGAAGTACTCATATACTTGAACAAGATTTTCTTTTTCAAATAGAGTAGGACATAAAAAAAAAAAAAAGAGAAAAAAAAAAGGAAAAAAGAAAAAAAGAGTAAAGAGAAAAATAAGTCCTATTGTGAAAACTAGCTTGCTGGCACAATTGGACATGAGCTTTGTTTGAAAACCAGGCAACTGGCGGGCAAAGTTCACAATAATTTCTGCAATTTCATGATGGTTTCAATCTTTCATGGTTCTTCAAATCATTCTTGGTTCTATGCTCGAGTTGGATGATGTGGAATTCCTTAAGGTCCACCTTCCAATAGATCTTGTCCCATCGACCTCAACACTTTATCTGGGATCAAGATTAGAGATTATTTGAAGTGCCTTGGAGCTTGCATTCATCAATGGCAAGCCTCCTCGTTGATAACAATGGGAATATAACAATGTCTCTTGATTGTCAAATCTTGCAGGCGACTCGACTTCGACACATTCATTCGTCCCTATCAAGATGCACTGAGGTACCTTGACACTCATTTACATTATCGGTGAGTTATCTCGCATTGGTTAACGATTTTCATTATTGATCGGTAATCCAATGATTTCTTCCCATGCTCGACTTCGACACATTTATTCGCATGGTAAGAATTGTACCATGAATGTTAGCTTTGATGAAGACTAATGGTTTTATGGAATCAACAACAACTTGCAGCAGTACATTTTATTAGTTTCTTGTAGCAGCATGTTCATCTTCTTGTCAATTCAACCACAGCTACGGAAAGTGGCAGTTTCTGCAGCCATTGCTGAAGCAGCCTGTTTTCATTTTTTTGCAACTTTTTCCAGAAGGCAGTTTTGGCACAAGTATTTCAAGAGATTGGAGCAGAAATAAAAAATTCTGAGCTTCTGAGTTTTCTCAGAATATGATAAATTGAGTAAGACGCAGACAGAATTCGGAAAAAAGAATTTTTTAAGGGCATTTCAGAAGGGTTTTTCAGGCAGATTTTCAATTTTCAGCATTATGGACAGAATAGGACAGATTTGAGTGTTTTTGCACAGCAGCACCTTTTCTTCATCAAAATGAAATTATGGAAGCATGTGGCAGTAGAGAAGGTAAAAATACACAGTTTCCCATTGGAATCACTCAATTTGGCCTTAAAATGAGTCCGTGGCGTACTTTTTTGTAGCAACATTGGGCAGAATGAAGGGTGAAACAGGGCAGAAATTGATTTTATCATAACTTTCAAACCGTGCATCCCTTGGCCCTGAAATTTTTATGGTAAATGAATTGAGGTAGGGTGCATAAACACAGAAAATTTCAGAAAATTTCATTGTGTATTTTTCAAGAAATTGGCCACTTTCACCTACAGCCATTTCTCATTTTCCGGGAGATCCGTGCAACCAATGGAAGAGATTTTTTGCCGGAAGATGCATAATAATATTGGTAACAACCTCATAAAATTTCAGGGAAGTCTGATGTACCATTTGAGAGAAATTGCAAAATTCATTTCATTCTACAAGTCCATTCCACTTTCACTCCATCTCACGCCATTTTCATTTCATTTCACAAGTCCTATTCCACTTTCACTCCATCTCACGCCATTTTCATTTCATTTCACAAGTCCTATTCCACTTTCACTCCATCTCACGCCATTTTCATTCCATTTCACAAGTCATACTCCACTTTCACTCCATTACATTTCACATCCATATTCCATAGCCATACTTCATTTGTTTTTACAGATTGCATGTTGCAGCCACATCTTAATCAGCAGTTCTGACATGATTGTACAGCCTACAAAGAGATGATGATTACAGGAAATTGAAGGATTCTGTTTTGAAGACCAATATGCTCAAAGAGGACCAAAGGAACAGCATCAAGCACAGCAATTAACAACGTCAAAATTCTGAGGTAAATTGTGAAAATTATTTTAATAGCAAAAAGTCAAAACATGAAATAGATACAATGTGTATAATCATATGTTTCCTAAAACAACCTATCATTCGAATTGATTAGCCATATCCCTTATCCAACATTCCATATTTCACCACAAGGTCATCATACATTCTCCATCAGATCCATTGCCACTTCATTTTCCCTTATAGCTTAGATACCTCCATTCATTCACTTCCATTACACTTTGTAGCCAATCCATCTCTAAGTGCAGAAAGGTAATTCTAAGGGTGAAGCATCATTCTTCAACTAATCCATCTTCAGACACAGAGATACAGTTTCAAAATAAAGTATTAGACTCTGTAGTCAATCTAGCTTCAAGCATAGAAAAGTAATTCTGAAAGGAAGATAATCTGCACAAAGGAGGAATGTGGCTAATTGTCAGGACACAATCAGTTGAAGTCAAGTATTTGGAAGGATATTCACAAGTCAAAGAGCTACTACAATAAGAAGGGAGGCTAAATTTTATAGAGAAATTTGATGGCTTCCATAAGGAGATTACAAAATCTTTTGTCAAATCTTTTGATGGAGCAGAAGAAGAGAAACTGACATGGATATTGAAAATAAACTTGACACTCCACTATAAAAGGAAGATGAAGAACTAATCTCTGAAAAGTTAACAGAGATTAGAAAATAGATTAGGGCCAAAAGAAGCAGAAAGATAAGCTTGGATGTTCTAACAGAGGTTTCAAAGCACATGGAATAAATTTTAATGAAATTGCATGAGGACATGCAATAGTCTTGCAGTGGGGGTATGTTGAGCCTTAGAATTGCCTTCTCTTTTATAAACCTTCACTTCATTTCATCATTATTTTATCACTTCATAAGCCTAAAATCAATGAAGAATGATTAGGATTGTTTAAAGGTTACATAAAATTGATTAACATATTGTATTTTCATGATTTTTGCTATTTTAACAATTTTCTGCAAAATAGCTACAGAATACAGGCATTCCGTAGCTGACCGCACATTCCGTAGCTGATCCCGAATTCCGTAGTTGTTTTACAGTTTGAGTGGGTTCCAGGTGTCGTCTGAAGGAAAACCGCATATGGGCATATTCCACGTCATGTCTACATGGTTCGTTGCTCACCATGAAGGAAGAAACGAATTCTGTGTATGGTTTTGATACGTGGGAACATATTTAAGAAAACAGACTTCTAGTAGGACTGTCTCAGTCCAGCTGTCTACAGCAAAAGTACGCAGCCTTCAATAAGAGTTTTAATTCAAATAGGAATGGGAAAGACAATAATCCTTCATTATCTCAAGTTCTGTTATGTAATTTTATTATAAATATGACTTGGGAGACCAAGCAACGCTAGTTAGATCTTGGTTAGTTTTTGGCTTTTGCCACAGAACCGTGAATACTCTGTTTTTCAGTCATTATCTCCTTTAATGAAAGAAACATCATCTCTGTGAACGTGCTGAGTCAATTTTGAGTTAGATTGCATGCTACCAGGTGGTGGAGGGCCCCTACCTCCTGTGCACCTCTGTTTTTATAATTTAGATAAGTATTTTAGCTCTGTTTTCACAGTTTAGATACGTATTTACTTTCAGTCTTCTGTTTATGTTTCAATTGCATTGAGTTATACAACCAGAATTGTTCTAATAAACTTTTTCAACATATTATTCATGATGAACAAGATGGACTGTGTAATTTCATAGAGTAATGGCATGTCAATTTCAATAGAATACTCCGGAGGTAGAATGCATGTGGTTCAGCTTTGTCCTTTCTTTTCAAGTATGATAATGGCTCTTTAGTTTAATAATGTTCATTGTAGATTAATAGCATCTTAGTTTAGTTTTAACTCATTGCTTTAACACTTCAAGTTTAGTTGTTGTCCATTGTAGTTTACTTTGTCTTAGTTGATAAATTCAATCTCACGGGCTTAATTATTTACAAAACTTCTTTTGTTCAAAATTCATACTCATACACAATTATCTGGACAAAAGATAGTATTATTATAAGGTCTGGAGTATTTTGCAGCTTCTTTATCATTTCACAAACAAGCCTCTTTCTGAAAGGAAATCTATAACTTTTGAGAAAGGTTTGATGGTGTTAAATTGAGTTGCAAAACAGAAGTAGAAACTAGTTTAGAGTAGAAACTTTACCTTGTTACAAATCTTCTTTTCCACATATTTTCCAACAAATCTTTATTCATGGATGAGATGTTGTACATTGTAAGTTATCTGTTTGATTAGTGATTTAGGAGAAAACTTCATTTCCACTTAGCTTGTTCATTTCTCAGGTTCATTTCAATTTCATGTTGTGAGTTTACAATAGAGTCATTATCAAGCTTTGTATTTGTTGGTTGCTAGTCATAGTTAGACTCTGTTTTGTTTCAGAATTTGCATTTATTTACCATCATAGTTTAGGCTTCACTCTGTTTTGACCAATAATTTCCCTTCATTTAGCACTTAGTTCTTTTCCTTTTCAAAATAAAACCATAAAACCAAAAACATCAGAAAACACTAAACACAACGAAGTAGGAAAAAGGTTACTTAGGCACATATGGTGCACTTCACTTCAGCAGTTTACCAACCCTGGTTGACAATTAAATGAACTCAATTTAGGAGACTAGGTTGAGACCAAACAGGCTTGTTGGCTACAAAAGAGATGATCGACTCAGGGGAAGTCTAAGATTTTGGCTCATGATATGTCAATTGGTCAACGGTGACTATCTTTCCATTATGAGGGAAAAACATCTTGCGGTGGACTGCGGATGGGACGGCAGACTTGGCATAGGTGTAACTATGCCCCAAAATATTGTTGTATTCAAGAGGGGCGTCGATAACTTCAACGTCAACACAAATAGTCTTGCCCGCAAGGGTGATAGGACAGTTACGGAAAAGGGCGATGGGCTGAAAGGCATTGCCATCCCACGCACAAAGAGTGATCGTGGGAAGGGCCAACTCAAGAGATCCGAGTTGTTTCCAAACCGAAGAGGACATCACACAAGTGGATGCCCCCTCATCAATGATGCACTGGGAAATGTGAGCATTCCGGATTTTGACTGGGATTTGGAAAGCTACAGAAGAAGGAAGAGGAGGAGACTCTGACTGATGGGCGTCGAAAATAATCAATTGGTCATCTGCGGGATCTATAACACCCAGGGCAGATAGTAGAGATTTTCTTTGAGAAGGGCATGACTCGAGGAGTTCTGGCATTGAAATGGTAACAGGAGATTGGGCCAGCTCATCTACTATGCTATATGCATGGGTAGCTCGGTCAGAAGCAGAATTTCGGCATAATCATCCTTTAGGAATCTGGGTATGAACCTCGGATTTGGGCGGAGGGATGAGAAGGGAATATTAGTTGTCGAAAGAGGCTTTGTAGAACCAGAAGAAGGTAACTCAGGGACAGATGGAGAAAGAGGTTGGGGGTACGGACTGGACGGAGTTTGAAGGTTAAGGTCGATGGTTATAGGTTGGTCATAGTTCATCATGAGGATCTGGTAATCAGAGGTACCAGATGGAGGAGGTTGAGTGGTTACCAGTTCGTGAGGTGGTTGGGTAGCCACAAATCCCTGTTGTGCATACACCTTCTCTTGAGGGGGTGGTGACTGTTGTTGCAAGGGAGGCGGGGGTGCGAATGCTGGAGGAGCTGGAGCACTAGGTTGTGGGTATGGATGATAATGAGGTTGGGTAATAGTGTGGTAAACTGGAGGTTGGGCAGAAAGAGGAGGCATTCCAGATCCTGGATGCGTGCTACCGGGAGGGGGAGAAGTGTAAGAGGTGGTGCCCCCTCCCCCAGGAAAACCATAGCTCATGGGAGGTTGAGTGGATGGATGAGAGAGAGCTCCAACAATACCGTCGGTGGCATGAGGTTCCCCCAGTGTGTTAGTGCCACCAGGTTTGGGGAGGTCAGGAAGGACGGTATAAACATAACCAGATTGAGCATAGATTAGGTCATATTTCAAGGCTATTTAGAGGGTGACTTCTTCAGTTTGAAGAAAATGGGATGCGACATCTTTGCCGATGGTGGGTAAGAGAGATCTAAGGAACCAGTCCATGTAGACACGGTCTTCGAAGGTAGGGGCTTGACATAGGCTCTTTCTTCGCCGCCATTCTTTAACATGATCGAATAATCGGGTCGCAGAGGATTGACGGAAAGAAGTCAAAAGTTCAATACCGGTGTCATAACGAGGGGGAAGCTGGAAATAAGATAAGAAGGCGTGTGCAAGGGTCGCAAAGGTGGTATGGGAAGAGGTGGGTTGGTCAACATACCACTTAGAAGCTTCGCCTGTAAGTGTGCATTGGAACAACCGAAGACAAATGGAATCATCGGTAAGGGAATTGGATGAACACCACATGTGGAAAGATTGGATATGGTTAGAGGGATCTTCACCAGGAAGGCCTTCGAACTTGGGAATGTTGGATGGGAGCTTGGTGGGCATAGGAGGCCAACTAACATCGTGGCGAATAGGATCATTGATTAGTTGATTGAAGTTGGGGATACTAAGGCCGGCCATATAAGGGAGCAATGGGGCAGTCAAGGTAGGTCCCGAGGTGGTTCTGCTAGAAACAGACCCAGCAGTAGTACTGGGGTTGCTGTTGGTAGTAGGCCCTGAAGTAGACATGGTAAAGGTGACAGGGGAGAGAACCAAGAGTAGGGGGAGAACCCAAACAATCAGAGGAAGAGTCGGAGTGCGGACTCGAGGGAGGACTCACTCGAGGATGATAGGAAGGAGGAAGTCGACCAAGCGAAAACTGAGGGTGGAGGCCAAGAAGTCTCCGAGAAAGGCGCCTTGGGGCTGCAATGATGATGGGAAGAAGAAAAAATTGTCAAGGGCAGGGAGGGACAAAATCAAGTGAGGTCAAGGGCAGAAAGGTGCAGTGACAATTGATTTTAAAGTCTTTGTCAGGCGGTGTTAACCAGGCGCTTCTTCACTTAGGGTTAGTGTGTGGCGTGCGTTAATTTTAATTGTTTAAACCCAGATTTTTTGAGAGTAAAACAAAAAGTGTGTTGCGTAACGGAAAAGAAATTTGCATTAAATAAGACTAAAAGAACAGAGAATTAACAACTAAAAATGCAGCAATCTAACCCAAGAAGGCGAGTCTCTCAAAACTAGTCTATAAGAGGGAAAAAGCTAGGCAAAGCACGCTAAGAAGAAACCAATAGATCGAAGGTCTAGAGGGACTGGGATCTAAAGGGAAATCTGTTGAAAAGTGGTGTAGAGAGAAAAAAATAAGCAGAGGCAAGGTTGCTGCTAAAAAGGAGGAGATCAGCTAAAAATAGAAGAGACAAGGTGGTGGCCTTAGAAATGAACCCAAACAAAATGATATGAGGTGTTTTTTGAGAGGGAGAAGAGCTGATCTAAAGGGATCAGAAAAGGAGGTATTAGATCTGAGAAAAATAGGGCTGAAACTCTGGAAATTTAGACTTCTGAAATAGCAAAGACTCGCCCAGAAAAAGTGGAGGGTACTAGAGCCCTAAGGGGCAATATTCCCTCTTATTTGAATGAAGCAGATCAGAAATAGGTCCAAACGGGCAGAGACAGAGGTTGGAAAACCCTGACAAAAGCTTCAGACAAACCCAGAAAAAGTGCAGAAAAATGTGCAGAAAAAGGGCAGGTTGCAGGTTCTGACCTGTTTTTAGTCTAGGTCATAGGTTTGGGGCAGAAAAGTGCATCTCGAGGCTTAGGTTGCACTTTTTGGGCCGATAAGTGTGACCTGTAGATCCGGTTCTCTTGGCGGCAGATTTCAGAAAAAATTGTCGTCTCAACTGCGGCTGATGTCTGTCACCTGCGCAATAAGGCCAGAAACACACGGAAGTTAAAAATATGACTATTTGAGGGTTTTAGGGGTGAAAAACACCATAAAAATAGGAAAAACAGAAAATGGGAGAGAAACCCTAGGGTCTGAAACAACTCGATATGCAGGAATATATAAAACGACAGCGGTCGCAAAATAAAACCCGTGTGGAGTCGCCAATTGTTAGTATGAATCTTTCGTCGTAAAAGATCCCTTTAGCTACGCATAACAAATAGCCCTAACATCGATTATGGCTGCAAAATATCTTTAAGTCTGCTGCATAAATTCAGATCTAAGCACAAAAAGACATTAAGCAGATAAAATATAGTATGGCTCCATGCATCCAATAGACAAGGCAAGAACAAAGTGTTTAAAAGAATGATTTTTATTATATTAAAGAATGGGGCACCTGAGAGGAAAACAAGAAAGGTGTTTTCCAGTTCTCCTCAGTGGGATGGGTTCTTGGAAGTCCTCAGTGTTTCAGATCTGGAATTTCTCTCTCTTATTGGTGTAGAAAAACAAACATGGAACTCAATGGGAGTTCATAAAACAAAAATGGAAAAATGGTGACGAAGAGTAGATCAAGAGTGATCTAATGCAATGGAGATCACTAATGAATGGGGAAACCCCCCCTATTTATAACAAAATATTGGGGCGGTCTAGAACTCGGTGTCTGAATAAAATATTATTAATTGAATTCTAGAAGAACCTTTTAGGAATATTTTATTATATTTGTTGGAGGGAAAAGGATTCTTGACTTGAGTCAATTCCTTTATTTATAAATAATAAATAAATAAATGATTTATTTATCATTTTAGGGGAATGATGGGAATATAATTAAATAAATAATGGTTTATTTAATTATTTATGTATGATTTAGTCAAATTTAACTAAGAATATTATTTAAATAATGATTTAAATAACTTATTCTTAGGAAATAATTAAATAAATAAGGATTTATTTAATTAAGTTCCTTATTTTGGGTTAAATATGACCAGAAAATATAAACAAATAAGTTATTTTATGTGGTGAAAGCAATTTTACTTAGGGTAAAATTGGTCTTACATGGTGTACTTAGGTTCATCTAATAATAACAGGTTAGATGACCAAAAATTGGTGTAGCATAATCAACAAGTCATAACATCATATCGGAGCATAGGGGTATCATACTTATCTAAGAATCACTAAGAAGCATTGATGTCTTATCACATTAGCTGTATTATCATCTATTAGGTCATATATTCATTGTTCATTCATTTATAATTCAAAACATGATGAGAACCATACATCATCATTGTCATAAGACATGCTCATAACTAGCATATCAACAACAGAAATAACAAGGGCATAACAACCATATAAACCACTTAAAAAAAAGTACATTTACCCATCAAATAGAAGGGGAAATGAACTCTTATTGACATATGAAAAATGCAACTAGGTATGGGACTTCCATGTACCACCCAACCATATACTAGGCTAAACCAAATATCTCTTTGAGCCAATCACTCCCGTGCCATATTCCAAGCATGAATATGGGATCTTATGGGATCTTATGGAACAATCCAAATAAAACCAAATCAGGGCTTCGAGAGCCCAAACCAACTCAACCCTCAACCAATGATTCCACCTCATGGTTAGACATCATTAACCATCACCAGATTGGTCTCTACCCAAGTTATCTAGGGCTCCAGATCATTTGTTCCAACCAAGGCTTCCTTTACTATTAAATCAACCCATAGTTGTTGTCAAGCTTCCACAAAATTTGTCCAACCAGGGCTTCCAGGACTAGTAACTCAACCTACCAAGGGCTTCCAAAGTGTTTTTCCAATGAAATATTCTAAGACTAGTAACTTAATCCAAGCTATTAAAAGGCTTCCAGAGCCTTTGTCTAACCAAGGCTTCCAGGAACTAGTAACTCAACCCACAACCAAAGGTACATCATCACCAACTAGAAAAAAAAAAAGTAAAACCCACAACACTATGGCTATCCAGAAAATGGAATGGTTAGGAGAAACCTCTTTCATTCCAGGAAATCCTCCATGCCAATGACAGATCATAACCAACAAACCACATGCATATGTCATGCATGCCCAAACTAGGAAGAAAATCATACATGCAACTTGGTACCTGCAAGTATTACCCCTTGTAGTTGTTGATCCCGATGTACTCTTGCACTTTCCTACTCTTCTTTGTCTTCTTTCTCCAAATCCTAAGTATGTCACACTCCTCCAAGATTGTTCCAAGAAAACTCTAAGTGTCCAAGAGTATGAGAGAGAAAGCGATAGAATAGAATGAGAACTCCAAAACTAAAATGACAAAAGTGTGAGAAAAAAGCTTTCCAACTGATCCTCATAAGCCTTTTTATTAATGATGCCTCTCTTTTCTTCATTTTTCATTATTATACTTCATTTTTCCTTCAATTTATCCTCACATACAACCTGTGACCTTTCACCGTGATGTTCTCCTAATTTCCATTATTTTCATAAATAAAATGCCAATTAATGCCTCATGCCTTTCCAAATCCTTTTCCATTTTCTTTTCCAATTTCCATAGCCATTAATAAACAGAAGTGACACCCCACTCAGATTTTTTTCTCACCATTAAGCTTAGAATAAGTGTCCCATGACCTTGGTCTTATATTTTGTTTTACATGGAAATTCAATGAGGGTTATTACAGAACCCTCCCCCTTGGGGGAACACCATCTTCGATGTTCAATGACATTTATAAATTAGTAATCGCAATTTGAGTAAAACCTTATGGAGATAAGTTTAAAATATGAGTTGAAAAAATAGTTTGATTCTTTTATTACTTTTTAATATTTTTACTCTTTTACTCCAAAAATAGTGAATGATCCCCCATGGTTGAAATCATTATCTTCAATCCTATTTGTCCTTATAAAATTTATTTTGGTTGTACATTTTTCTTAGGAGGCCCATTTTAGGCCTCAAAATTCCCCTAATGATAACATAGACATAATATAATCACATAATATCAATTCATATCCACATGATACTGACCTCATATATTTTTGAGGGCTAATCTTCCCACTTGATTCCTCATAAGGTTGGGAACCTCTTCACACCATTCACCTACATAAGAAATCATTCCTCCACAATAATGATCATTGACAACCCTGTCATATAGTGACATAGATAAATAGATACATACATACATATATATAGTTGTTAGCATAAAACAATCATGATCCTCTTAGAATATGACATGCATACATACATACATGTATACATATGTAGGCATCAACATAATCAAGATCACAACATAATTACCAGATACCATAAGGTCAAAGTTAAGAGAACTCCCTTTAATTATGCACAACATGCAAAACATTGAGAAAAACAGTTCCCAACATAGCCAAGGAATCTGACGCCTCAAATCCATTTACTTTACCTTTCCAATTACCTTTCTCATGATTATCCTTCCACCGTCCATTTACATCAATGGACCCAACCAACTCAACAAGTTGTCATACTCTTCACTTTAGTTTCCCTTTACTCATGCACAAGGATTAATCTGAGTCTTACATTACCTATTGGGTTCCATCCAACTCTCCCGAGCTCCATAAAATTTCCTCTTTCCCAACCAATTCGCAAGACCCTCAAAACATGAAAGACAAGAAAAATAAATAAACTAGAGGAGGATTATTAAAACAAATAACAACACAATACCACAAACAAAGTGACATGGCCATGCACTAGTCATACAAAAACTGAAAAATCAAGAACAGAAAAATCACAAAATACTGGAAGCATAAAACTAGAAAAAAACACCATCACTCAATCCCTGTGGGTTCCCAATGCTTCCAAGAGAAATATCAACCTGAGCCTTCTTCAATATTTCATAGTAGTCTCTTTTGCCATGCAATCCTCTACATCATGTTGCCATAACCATACACTTATTAGTGCATAAATAAATATAACAACATGCCAGTTATCTTACCTTGATGTGTCAAACATGTTTCCTTGTGACTAAACACATTCATGCCATCTCTCAAGGGGCTCTAATTACCTTGATGAATCCAGCCATAACTCGAAACTAGTTATTACACATGTCAAATACATGTTCAGGAATATAACACATATCCACATAATCTCAAACAAAATCAAGATTAAGAAGACTTATTGTATGAAAAGCACTCATTCATTCATTTGGAATTGTGGTTTCTAAACATAGCCAAAGGAATTTTCACCCAATTACTTTCTTTTACCATTCACCTTGCTGCAATTCAGTCAATATTATGTGTTATCACATCACCGAGTTTTTAGTTATATAAACAAATCAATTGTTACTTTATCATGATATTACCAAGCAGGTTGACTTGCAGCTACTCACATATTCCAGCCACATGTTATAAAGATCAAGACATCATATTTATTAATTTGAAATCAACATTTACCAAGTATAACAACCATGTCACAATCAATTCACAGTCATAAGAGATAATGCTACAAATATCACCTACTTATATTCAAGTACATATCAGTTGTTCTCAACGTATATTTGTTAGTGAAACCATCTCAGAACAATATCATTCCTTAATTCAATCTCATATACACATACTCATATCATGCAATAAATTAAACATCCAAACAAATTGTAAACATACCATGTTAGATAAGCCAAATAGATGACATAATCAAACTCACACATCAATGTATCTCACGGAAGGCTATCACATCTACAAAAGTTAGTCCAGATTAATATGATACAACATCACAAGTATATCATCTCATACCTGAATGTCATAACCATAACCATGTACATAGACCAATCTAGGTCAACACAAAACATGCAACATCAAGATCTTAATGCAATAACCCTAATCATCAAGTTAACTAACATATAACAACAATAAGTTAACATATAACATACTCATCAATGACATATAACATAATAATCAAGTTAACTATCATATAACAACAACACGTTAACATATAACATACTCATCAACAACATATAACAAAATAATCAAGTTAACTAACATAAAACAACACCAACAATGCATATAAGAACAATTTACTACCATGCATGACTATTCGACACATGTGCATATAACCGCACTTAACAACTAGCATCTATCATGGATGTAACCACAACAACAATAAAATGAC
Source organism: Pinus albicaulis (assembly GCA_034641835.2). Lineage (NCBI taxonomy): Eukaryota > Viridiplantae > Streptophyta > Pinopsida > Pinales > Pinaceae > Pinus > Pinus albicaulis. The sequence goes on along the minus strand of CM076581.1, from coordinate 765,622,313 downwards.
AAGCATGTACATAACCCCAATGCTTATAAAAACCATTAACCAACATACATGCATGGCCACCATAAAAACTTGTATGACGATCTTCTCTTACCCTGAGGTTCAGTGGTGCAACCACGCTTTGATGATCTTCAACTACTACTCTATCTCAACCAACACATTAGAATCATGACAACCAACAACATCATGATGATATAAACTATATACAATGACCTCACAATGCATCTCTGACCTACTATACATGCATACAACATATAGACGCTGACATGCATAACAAATGCATATATAACCAACATGCATTCATGACAAATAAATCCCAATGAAAAAATCATCAACTTTGACATGACAACACAACTGTAATAATGACCATCACCATGCATACACATCGAGAACATCTACAACCTATATGCATGCACGAAAACCACATTATGTGCATCCAGTATAAGTGTTGAACCATGCTCTGATACCACTTTGTAACACCCTCCTCTCACATTTACCCAAGCTAATAGGGAAAATTTTAAGGATGGAAATTTATCTTAAAGTTTATAAACCTTGGCTAATCTCACTAGTCCATGATATGAAATCTGTAAAATGGTTGGTGATAAATATATTCAAATTTCTAATCATTTTATATAGTCTCTATATAAAATTTGGCGATTTTTAAGATAAAATAGTTTTATACCATAAAATTTTGGGGAAAATTTTCTTACAAAAATGGAAATTAACGAATCTTTTTTTTTGGAAAAAATATGGAAAATTAGCCCACTTGCAAATATTAGCCCGTAAAATTTTCCCTACGAGTTAATTGTTCCACCAGGGTAAACATGTGCGAGAGGACACTATGATATAATTTACTCTCATAGGTCACCTTAAGGAAGTGGAACTAACGAAACACAACCAAATAGACCATTCAAACATCCTACATAACCTCTAGGAGCCAATCAGTCTTTCTAGGTGACGAAACCCTAAGGTAACTTGACATTTTACTGACTTAGACACTTAGTCACTCCCTTGACATGTGCATGTATGCGACTCAGACCCTCCATTCACTGCCATGCAGAGGCATGAATGCAACTGGGGACTTTTTCAACTAATTCTGAGCTTGCGACCCCAGATTCTATGTGGATTCTTTGTCACGTTTTCAGGGTCAGGACTCAGGCAACTGCCCAAAACTTCATGAAACTTCCAGAAATGAAAGGTAACATTGAAACAATGGTACTATAGAGTTAAGCAGTGGAAAAACTTAAATAAACAATCAGACACACAACATAAAACATAAATAAGACAAGAATATTTAATGTGGTTCACCCAACCAATCTGGGCTACGTCCACCAAACAGAGGCATCGACAATCTCATTCATCAACATGAATATACAATAGTAGAGTTTCTCATTTTCTCTTCTGTTCTTCCCACCTCACATCCCTCATGCTCAGAAACCTCTACGGGCTTACATTTTATAGCTGGGAGTAGAAACTGAATCATAAATTCACTCACAACAAAATAAGATGCAATAACTCCACATCAGGATTAGATGGAATCAATTTAGCAACAAATCCTATTGTTGTCATAAACATGAGATTTTCTCCAAATTTAACATAATAAATCTCAACAATCTCCACCTTGACAACAATTAGCCTAATACCCTGTTCCATTATTATTTTTATCTTTTCTGCAAGCCAAGAGAATCCAGACACCATCATAGCTTCTCTAATAAAACTGGTTTCGTGAACATGTCTGCACAGTTTTCCTTTGTATGAACTTTTTCAAGAGACACTCCTCGTTCAGTGATAACCTATCTTACAAAATGGTACTTGATAGGTATATTCTTTGATTTACTATGATAGGCCATATTTTTAGCCAAGTGAATTGCACTTTGACTATCACAAAATAACTTGATGTTGTCCTGCAACCTACCAAACTCACCAAACAAACCTTTCAACCAAACCGCTTCTTTGTAAGCATGTGAAGCAGCTATGTATTCTGCTTCTGTAGTGGATAAAGCAACAATGTTTTGTAGCTTTGACATCTAGCTAATAGCTCCACCTGCAAGAGTAAAGACATATCCTGAAGTTGACCTTCTCTTATCCAAATCACCTGCAAAATTGGAATCAACATAACCACAAATAAATTCACTACTTCTGTTATAAGTGATACAATAATCACTTGTGCCTCTCAGATACCGAAGCACCCATTTCACTGCTGACCAGTGTTCTTTTCCTGGATTTTCCATATACCTGCTGACAACCCCAACTGCATGTCAAATATCTGGTCGTGTACAAACCATCGCATACATGAAACAACCTACTACATTGGCATATGGAATTCGAAACATATATTCCTTTTCTTCCTTTGTGTTAGGATATAAAATTGAAGAAAGCTTAAAATGGGAAGCTAAAGGGACTTAAACAGGCTTCACATTGTTCATACCAAACCTCAAGAGTATTTTCTCAATATTCTTCTTTTGTGATAGCCACAGCTTACCATTGTTCCTGTCTCTAAAAATATCCATGCCCAAAATCTATCTTGTTGCTCCTAGATCTTTCATATCAAACGTCCTAGCCATCTGAGCCTTTAACCTGTTGATCTTTGTTATGCTTTTTCTTGTTAAAAGCATATCGTCAACATATAACACTAAGATAATGAACATGCCATTACTCAATTTCTTAAAGTAAACACAATGATCATATTCACTTCTTATATAATTTTGACTCATCATGAAAGAATCAAATTTCTTGTACCATTTTCGAGGCGACTACTTCAGACCATACAATGATTTCTTGAGCCTACAGACAAATTTCTTGTTGCGATTTTGAACAAACCCTTCCAGTTGTTCCATATAAATATCCTCATCTAAATATCCATGTAAAAATGCAGTTTTAACATCTAGTTGTTGTAATTATAAATCAAGTAAAGAAACTAATGCTAACACAATCCAAATTGAAACAATTTTAACAACTGGTGAAAATATCTCATGAAAGTCAATTCCTGCTTTCTGAGAAAAACCTTTTGTGACCAGCCTTGCTTTGTACCTGTATTCTGTATCATCAACACCCCTTTTGAATTTGTAAACCCATTTACATCCCACAGTTTTTTTGTCTTTAGGAAGTTCCACCAGATCCCATGTGGCATTCTTGTCTAATGCCTTCATCTCATCCTTCATAGCTTCTTTCCACTTATAACTATTAGAACCTTCTATAGCTTCCTGATAACATAAAGGTTCATCATCATTAGTGGTTAAAGCAACTGAAGTAACATAAGCATCATACCTTTTAGGAGGACGTCTAATTCTCATGGACCTCCTTAAATATGTTTCTGGTACTTCCACAAATTGTTGATTATTATCTGTAGGAACTTCTTCATGACCTGCATCTGAAACATGTTCATGATCTGCATCTGAAACTTGTTCATGATCTTCACTATCATCAGTATTTGAACTGGTTTCAAACTGAATATGTTGAAACTTAGGTACATTATCCTATTTCACTTTATCATCTACATCTGGATTTTCAAGTGAAGATTCATTGAATTTAACATCTTTGTTAATGATGATCTTGTGAGTAGTAGGATCCCACAACCTGTATCCCTTAGTCCCATCACCATATCCAACAAAGATATATCTTTTTGATTTAGGATCTAATTTAGAATGCTGATGTTTCGGAATTATAGCATATGCATCACAACCAAAAACTTTCAGTTTAGAATAATCACAAGGATGACCTGTCCATACCTCTTGAGGAATTTTTCATCCTATTGCAGTTGATGGTGATCGATTTATCAAGTAACAAGCAGTAGAAACCTCTTCTGTCCATAGTTCCTTCTGCAAATTAGCGTTACTAAGCATACTTCTTGCTCTCTCTAAGAGAGTCCTATTCATGCGTTCAGCAGCTCCATTTTGCTGAGGAGTATAAGCAGTATTTCTATGTCTTCTGATCCCAGCTTCCTTGCAAAAATTATCAAATTCCTTTGAAGTAAACTCACCACCATTTTCAGTTCTTAAACATTTAATGGTTCTTCCAGTGATGCTTTCAACTAATGCTCTAAACTGTTTGAAAACTGTGAATACATCAGACTTTTTCTTTAACATATAGACCCACACTTTTCTAGAGAAATCATTAATAAAAGATACAAAATATGATGATCCTCCATATGAGATTGTAGGAGATGGACCCCAAAGATCAAAATGGATATAATCAAGGATTCCCTTACTAGTATGTTTTCCAGTTTTAAACTTCTACTTGCTTTGTTTCCCATATAGACAATGTTTTTAGAAATCTAACTTAGATGATTTTAAACTAGGAAGTAACTTACGATCAGATAAAAAATTTAATCCTCTTTCTCTCATATGGCCCAACCGTTGATGCCATAGACAAATAGAATTACTGTTGTTTTCAGATACTATAGAAGCATGATCTAACTCTGTTTTTCCTTCTAACTGAAAAAAAATTTCAACCTTCTTTACTTTCATTACTAGTAAAATTCCTTTATAAACTTTCATTACTCCACCTTGAATAAAGGTTTTATATCCATTTGTGTCTAGAACTCCTAGAGAAATGAGGTTTTTTCTGAGTTCAGGCACGTGTCTTACATCAGTTAATATTTTATTTGTCCCATCAAACATTTTAATCCGGATGCTTCCAATTCCCACAATATTACATGAGACATCATTTCCCATGTAAGGAACTCCATCATTGATTGATCTATAAGATTTAAACCACTCTCTATGAATGCACATGTGATTTGATGCACCAGAATCTAACAACCAATGTTGATCATGATTAAACAAACTAACTGATAACACTTCATCACTCATACCTGAAACGGATGCCAAACCTGTATCTGTCATGTTTTCTTCTTTCTTCTCTATCGAAGAGTCTCCTCTGGATGTTTTTTGTCTCTTCCAACAGTCCTTCTTCAAATGTCCCAATTTGCCACAAATCCAGCACTTTACCTTACTCTTCTTCCCTTTAGATTTTGACCGCGAGTTGTTCTGCTTACTGAAGCGTCTTTCTTAGAATGACCTCTAACCATCATTGCTTCTGATGTAGAGGTTTTTGAACTTGACCTTTTCCTTGTTTCTTCATATAGCAAAGCTCCAACAACATCATCAAATTCAAGGGTTTCTGATGAACTAAGACTTATAGAAGTAACAAAATGATCCCATGACTTGGGCAATGAGCATAATAAAGTTACAGCTTTATCCTCTGATTCAAATTTTACTTCTATACTTTCTAACTGCTCCAAGAGAGTATTAAAGTTATTCAAATGATCAATTATCGTCGTACCTTCCTTCATGTGCAAGCTATACAACTGTCTCTTCAGAAGAATCCTATTGGTTAAGGATTTTTTCATGTACATATTTTCAAGTTTTGTCCACAAACCAGCAACAGTTTTCTCTCACACAATGTTAAATAAAACATCATCCACCAAACACAATCGAATTCCGCTCAGTGCTCTGTGATCCATGTCATTCCATTCGTCATCTGTCATGCTGAGAGGTTGTTTGGCTTTTCCCAAAAGCACCTTCGCCACACCTTGCTATACAAGTAGATCATGCATCTTCACTCTCTAGATCTCGAAGTTGTTTTTCCCATTGAACTTCTCGATCTCAAATCGAGCACTTTGTGTTTTTGCCATTTTTCCTTCTGTGGATTCTTAATTGCTTTTTTTTAAAATCAAATTACGAATTTTTTAAAATTCCCTTAAAAAAAAAATATGCAATTTCTTTCTCACATTCCACTGTCGAAAAAACTAATTATAGGCCCTAGGCCCTAAGCCCAATCTAATGGCATATTACAATACAATCAATATAAAAAAAAGAAGATAATTCTAATAGCAATTGTTAGAATGGATCTTTTCACAACCTTTTTAAAAGACCCTATTCCAATAATACGCTGACTACCACAGTACCCTCAACACTTTTCTTTGGATATATTCTATAGGCAGTTCATTTTCCAAATGTATACCTCCAAACAGGTTATAAATTTGTCACCCAGGATAAAAAGAATACGCCGAGTATCCATCATAGCGAGAAGTAATGGCTTAATAACTTAACAATTTTGGGATCGATAAACGTTGGAGCTAAATTAATTCTGCGTATAAGAATGTAGGAATTTTTATTTACCTCAAGGTTAAGATGTGCACCATCAGAATGCGAGAATGCAGTAACATGTACTTCTACGTGAATATGTGCACCAACACACGCACAGAGGTCCTCATACACCCTCCAGCTCACGTGCTCAATGCACTCAGCAGATCCAATTCACGAGTTGTGGCTCTGTAAACCACGGTTCCAGAATATAACGTAGCTCCAGCTCTCACGAATTCTCCACCATGCAGCAGCCCGACCTCCAGCTTTCTTACCTGCTCACCGTGGGCTCTAGCTCACATGGAAATCTCACCGTAGGCTCCAGCTCACCTTCATGCTCACGTGTTGGTTATTTTGTTGTCTCAATCAGCAGCCTGCAACTCTCAATGTCAGAGGCTTCTGCAGAGACAACGGCTTCTACAATCAGCTTACACAATGGCTTATACAACACTAACATAGCCACACGGCTTCTATCACAGCTCACGGCTCGGTCGTAGTATAAAATACAGAACCAAAACTCTTGTTAACCTGATATCAATCACTCAATGCTTTGATACCAATTGTTGAGAAAAACACAGCTCAACAGGTACTAATGCAAATAATTGAACAAGGACTTGACTCCCCTACTAGCCATAATAGTCTTTTCATCAAACATAACACAAAGATGTAATGTATAGGTCATAACAAAATATTTGAGCATAGGGGTCTCATACTTATCTGAAATCGCTAAGAAGAATTGAAGCCCTGTCACATTAGTTGCATTATCAGCTATTAGGTCATACATTCATTTTTCATTCATTTAAAATTCAAAACATGATGAGATCCATACATCATCACCGCCATAAAACATGCTCATAATAAACATATCAAAAATAGATTTAACAAGGGTATAGCAACCATATAAAGCACTTAAACACAAGTACATTTACCCATCAAATACAAGTGAAAAGGTGCTCTTATTGACATATGAAAAATGAAACCAGGTATAGGACTTCCACGTACCACCCAACCATAACCTAGGGTGAAGAAAATCTCTCTTTTAGCTAGTCACCCCTATGCCATATTCCAAATATGAATGTGGGATCTCATGGAACAATCCAAATAAAACCAAACCAAGGCTTCTAGAGGAAAAACTACCTTAACCCTCAACTAATGATTCCACCTCACGGTCATACATCACTAACCATCACCATATTGGTCTCTACCCAAGCTATCTAGGGCTCTAGAACGTTTGTTCCAACCAGGGATTCCAGGACTAGTAGCTCAACCCACAATTGTTGTCTGGATTCCAAAGCGTTTGTCCAACGAGGGTTCCCAGGACTAGTAACTCAATCCGTAAAGGGCTTCAAGAGTGTTTGTCCAACCAAGGCTTCCAAGACTAGTAACTCAACCCAAGTTGTTACAAGGCTTCCAGAGTGTTTTTCCAACCAAGGACTACAAGAACTAGAAAATCAACCCAGAGCCAAAAGTACATGAGAACCAACTAGAAAAAACAAAAATTAAAACCCATAACAACATGGCTCTCCAAGAAATGGAAAGGCTATGAAAATCCTCTATCAATCCACACAATCCTTCATGCCAATCATATATCATAACCAAGAAGCCACATGCATATTCCATGCATGCAAAAACTGGCAAGAAAATCATACATGCAACTCAGTACCTATAATCAAAACCCGTTGTAGTTGTTGATCTTGATATCTTCTTGCGCTTTCATGCTCTTCTTTGCCTTCTTGCTCCAAATCCCAAGTATGCCACACTCCTCCAGGAGTGCTCCAAGGAAACTCTAAGTGTCCAAGAGTATGAGAGAGAGAGAATAGAATGAGAGCTCCAAAACTGAACTCACAAAACTCTGAGCAAAAATCTTGTCAAGTGATCTTCATAAGCCTTTTTATTAATGAGAGCTATATTCTCTTCATTTTCCATTATTCTCTTTCATTTTTCCTTCAATTCCTCCTCATATGCAACATGTGACCTTTCACCTTCATTTTATGCTAATTTCCATTATTTTCATAAATAAAATGTCAATTAATGTCTCGTGTATTTCTAAATCCTTTGCCATTTCCTTTGTCAATTTCCATAGCCATTAATAAACCTAAATGACCCCCACTAAAATATTTTTCCCACCATTCAACTTGGAATACATACCCCATAACCTTGGTCCTATATTTTTTTTACATGAAAATTCAACCAAAATTATTACATTTAAATTCAAATTCAAATTTTATAAAAAATATTAATGAAAAATTTATGAAATAAATTGTGAATAAAAATTAATTATAAAAATCACACAATCTTAATAAACAATACCCCACACCTCATAAAACTTTTATATAATATACCACCATTATAATTTTAACCCATTATAAATTTAATTTTTTCAATTTATATTTTAAAATATCATCACACTCTATAAAATTAATAAATAATTATTTTAATTTTTAAAAATACAAGCGAGATATATCTACTTTTTTAAACTAAGGCACGGGCCAACCAAAAAAGAGAGAAAATAAATTTAATTTTGAATAATATAAATGCTTGAGATGTAATGAATGTTGGTTTGGCCACCCGCCACTGGTTTGGATACCAAAGACAAATAATAGGCAAAGGCATTTGATCACTAACACTAGCGCCATGGACGAAGACAATTGAACGAGCAAAAGCACCAGGTGAAAGATCCAAATATGAAAATACATTTATCACGAGATCTGATTCAAATACACTTCTTATTCCATAATAGTGGATCTAATTACGTTGTTCCAAAGCTTATAAATGGGCACACATGGGCATAACACTAACCATAACCATCCTATCGAATTTTTATATTTTTATATATAAATTAATGAATTAATGTTTAGTAATTAAGTTGGGAGGCTTATTTTATAATAAGTATGATGTGTAATTGAAATTTTGTTTATGGGAGTTAAAATAAAAAAAATTAAAAATCTAAAAACAAAAAAACAAAAAAAGCCTATACAAAATATTTAAATAATGTCAAAAAAATTGCACTAGATCTCTTTCTTTGTTCATGTTCGATCTATATTTAAGATGGATCTATACTAGTTGTAACCCATATATGAACTCATATTAAATTATAGAAACATAACTAATAAAACAAAAAAAATTAGTGAATTAGATGTACACAATGTCTAATTCTAACTATAGCACCACTCTAACTATACCACCACTCCTTATTAGATTTCCTTAACAAAAGAGTCTTAAATGGTCTGGTGAAACTCTGGTTACATGCTCTAGATAAAACCCTAGAATTATTAAGTGGAAATGATACATCATTCTTCCAATTATAAATTGCTACATCACCATGGTAGAGGCAGTCTCAATTTCTTTTCTTTTCATCACTAAAAAAATTGGAAAGCAAGCCCCTATCTTCGCTTCCCATTCTCTCTAATCCCTTAATTGGAATTGGTTCTCTAATTCCTCCTTTTACCTTCTTTGTTGCTTAGCTGAAAGAGAAGATCCACAATTCTGTTTGTTGCCTTTGCATTACTATTAAAGACCCTCTTGGAGCTCTTTTAGTTTGAACATAATAAATGACAAAATATGGCAATAACAATACACCATGAATGAATTTCCACACTGCCAAAGAAGACATATACCTTCTCACAAGCTTTCACACCAGATTTTTTTGATTTTTTAATAGCCCTATTAACCTAGCATGAAGTACAAAAATAGTTGACCGAGGGAACCAGAGTTGAGTAGTGTCTGCCACTTTATTAAAAAAAAATCAACATATCACATGGCTCTCATGATGAAGATTACCACGAGATGGCCTTCAAATATCTTATACACCACATAATTAATGGCATGCTATGAATGAGTTCAAATTAGTGACATATATTGTCAACCTAACGTGCTGTCAAAGAATTCGAAGTACAGAGCAGAAATGAATAAATCGGAAGAACTGGATTCTCTTCACCAGTATTTAATATTCAGAGATTGTAAAGTAGATTTCACTAAGGGCGCAAGAAAATAAAATAAGCGATTCAACAAAGACATAATTGGTGCACGATGGATCTGATGATGCTTCATTATTTGCATATCCCATCTTCACTTTATTCTCATCCAAACAATAATTCACTTTGTCTTTCACCAAATTCCTTTGGTTTACTTTTCATTCGTAATTTAATATATTTTAACCAAAGCACCTGTGTTCCTGTATCTGTATCTAAGTGGAGATATTGAACTGTATTAGTTTGAGCTCCGATAATCCTGTCGACGACGACAAGAGACGTTGGATATTGAATGCTCTAACGAGGTGTCACCAGTAATTAAACAAAGGATCGTAGAAATTTATTGAATAGATAGTTATACGGGTTGAATGTTTTGTTAGTGATTAGGTTGAACATTTTATTATTTAAATTGAATATTTAATTATTTATTTTTATAATATTTATATTACTTTTAGTAATTAGGTTTAATATTTTATTAGAAATTATTTTTGTCAGTAATTATGTAATTGTATAGTTTTAGTGAGTTTAATGATTAAGAAAATGTGGTTTTTTTTTTAAATTAAAAGTTTAAAACTAAAAAAATAAAATATATATATTTTCGTAAAATTAAATAAAATAAGTAATTTATTTAATAAATAAAAAAAATCTGATATACCAATTCAATATCTAATTTAACCTTAAAATTAAATAATAATAATAATATAATTATTTAATTATTGAACATTTAATTATTTTTATTATTATGACATAATACTATTTTTATAAATTTTAAAATTTATTTATACATTTATATTTATATTTATATTTTTAAATTTAATAAAAATAAAATAGGCATCAACTTCATAATACAACATAACAACATAATACATAATACACTATTAGTACAACTATTTTGCTACCCTAACTCTACTGGTTCAAACCTCAATACCTAATTGAATTTCTTGATAAGTTGCTGATAACCCTTACATGTAATGCAATATATATTTTTTTAGAATTTCGATACCTTATTCAACCCCTTATGAACCCCTTATGAATTCCCAATAATTCATAACATAATATATGTATAGAATATATTTCTTTCCGGTTGTATATTATTACTTACAAACTGAACACGTTGGCATGAAAGTGTCTATTACTTATGAACATGGTGGCATGCAAGTGTCTATTGTTGTGGAAAACAAGAAAGGAGATTAAAAAATATTAAGATAATAGATTAGTTTGGGCATTTATATAAAATCGGATTATGAAAGAGCTATTGCTATTGTTGCTTTATGTACATTTGTATATACTTTGTTGAGATGGATTTTAGTAAGAGGTTTTTTTTTTTTAACAAAATGATTCTATAATGGAAAAATGTAAATATACACATTTTAGATTTGCTTGGAGCTTTATGTATATGTGTATATATTTTGTTGAGATGGACTTTAGTAAGAGGTTTTTAACAAAACAATTCTAAGATAGTAAAATGTAAATACATACTTACTTTTCAGATTTGTTTGGATTACTGAGCTACATCCTTAGTAATGAGTTTTTTTGAAAAAAATATTTTCAAATAGAAAAAGTATAAATATAAATACACGCATGTTTTAGATTTATTTAGATTACTAAGTTACCTAATTTATTTGTAAGTGTCTTATCTTTTAAGACATTTACAAACTACTTGACCTCATATTCGAGTTCATTATGAGGAAACAAGTTACTTGTCCCATGTTCTAAGCTAATTCTTAAGAAAAAAAAATGTGCCAAATCATAATCAAAGAGAAAAAATTTTGTAGAAAAGATGAGCTAGGATATTGACATTTATTAGAAGTTGTGGTAGTTGAATTGGCAATAGATAAAATGAAAAGCATGAAAAAATGATATTTCTGGTTTAAATAAGGAATGAGATCATGTTTTTTTATTCCTTAACTTGTAATTAGTTATTATTACTTTCACATAAAAAAATAATATATGTTAAAAAAAAATAGAAAAATGGAAAATTATTTTAAAAAAAATAAAAATAACAAATACATTAATTATATAATGTTACAATGTTAATATTTTAAGTTAAAAAAAATATATAAATATATCAAATCAAAATAATTAATATTAACATTTTTTTTTACTTTTTCATTTTGAATATATATATATATATATATATATATATATATATATATATATATATATTATTGAGAAATAATGAGAATATTTTCACTCATTTCAAAACAATATATATATTCAATGATGAGAATATTTTTACTCATAATTATTTATGTTATGAATATTAATTATAATTATCTATATTAAGAATATTTATTATATAGCTTTAATATATAAATGTAATCTATATATTTATATTTAAAAAAAATGTAATATGTTTTTATTCTGTTGTAGGATGATGATTCATATAGATTAAAATAGATATGGGTTATTCAAATTTAAGAAGGTGAGAATGTTATAACATCGTCCTAATATTATTTATCTTAATTAAAATAAATTTTAAATAAGAAAATTATTAATAATTTTTTTGAAAATTAAATTAAATATAAATATTTATTTTTATTTGAACTTTTTTTCTATATAAATAAAATAACATTAAAAATTTTATTTTAATGGAATAAATATTTTATTTTTTACTTAAATTATTTTTCAAAAAAAATTACAAAATTTTATGGAGAAATATTGAGGTAAATATCGTGTTTGTGATGGTGGAAATAGATTCAACACCATAAAAACTTATGCGACATCTAAAATCTTGAAATTTGAGGTATACAACCTGTTTTTTCAAAAATCCCTATTGCAAGATTTCCATGACAAAAAAAGCAAGCCGGTTAAACTAAAGCAAATTGTATCCTTCCTCTCTCCTTATTTTTTAAGAATTTAAGATTTCCATGACAAAAAAAGCAAGCCGGTTAAACTAAAGCAAATTGTATCCTTCCTCTCTCCTTATTTTTTAAGAATTTAACCTAAAACGTTTTCTAGCTAACTAAGATTTCCATGACAAGAAGGCAAGCCGGTTAAACTAAAGCAAATTGTATCCTTCCTCTCTCCATATTTTTTTTAAGAATTTGACCTAAAACGTTTTCTAGCTAACTCAGAATAATGATGGCAACGTCACCATTATATTAAAGTAAAAGTAACCTGCGATATTTCGTACCCAATTCCTTTTTCTTATTCTCTATGTCATTAAGAACAATAATCAATAATTATGAGATAAGATCGATATATACATTATTTATTCTGCCTGTCGATCATTGGTTTTCATACTATTTTGAATTGAACAACAACGTGTAACCCACTTTCGACTGTTTTTTACAAAGATTAATTTTTTATTTTAAAGAATAAAGCTAAATTTGGACGCAGGCCGCCTGCCAAGAAAAGTATCTTGACAGGTGATAAAGAACATGAAGAATCTTGATGCCGTGCTGGTGTCCATCCTTTGTTACCTTTTGACTACCACGGATGCGCTGCACCCTCCTTTATGTGGTCACATATCCGACATATACTATTCTGCAATCCTTTTTCTGTTTTTCAAATATTTTTCTTTTAATTTTATTGCAATTTGTCGGCATCCAATCCAATCCAACCCCACTGAGAAACCACTATTAGGCTAGTGTGCAAAATGGCTCAATGGCATGACTTCTCCCATCAATACATTTGATTAGTATTAAAGGTATAATTAGCATTTTATTCATTAAAAAAATTGGTTTGAGTAGTGGCATACAATAGTGTTGCTTAGTTTATAGAATCTATGATCTGTAAATTTTAAATATCCCTGGGTCACCACACAGCTAGATAAAATAATTAAAATTAAGATTGTAAATGATTTGTTTTTTTTAATGATTAGAAATTCAAATAGGCAACTGCAATTTGAATACTCTAAGGTTCAGATTCCAGAAGGCCAGCATCCTTATCTTATTCTTACAGATTGACTGCACCCTGCATCAATCCTTATCTTAGTCTTACAGATTGACTGCATTCAATGGGCAGGTAGGTACACAGCAAAGTCAATGGTTAATTGCAATGTGAATATTAAAAGGCTAAGAAGACAAGCATCTTTTTGTTACTTTCTAAATTGTCTGCATTCAATGGGTAAATATAAAGTAAATTCAACCTCTAACTTTACTTGACTCTATACTTATAAATGGTTAACTGCAATGTGAATGTTAAAACGCTAATCATCTTTATCTTACTTTCTAAATTGTCTGCATTCAATGGTTAAGTATAAAGTAAATTCAACATCTAACCTTACTTGACTCTATATTTATTTATTGTGAAAATAATATGAACAGTATATTTATTATGAAAATAATACGAAGAAAGAAAATCAATTCTAATTTATAGAAAAATAATAATTTAGTTTCGCAAATTGTTAATATCCAAAAGATATATACGGATGGATTTAATGCTCTATTTTTCTTTACTAATATTCATATACTATGGAAATAAACTTAAGTTAGAAAATCAATTGCAATTTATAAAATTCTATCATTTTTATTTTAAAAATTGAGTCAATTAGTATATAATAAGTGGTTAATTTAATTTACTTAAAACATTAATTGTAATTCAAAGAAGCCAAACATTTTTATTTTATAAATTGTGTGTATTTAATTAATATAAAGATATGTTGCACGAAGGTAGGCGGGTACTTAGGATAGGAGGTAGATTTCATCTTGCAATGAAATGTGTAAAAGATTGAATTATGAAACACTACAATTTATTAATCAATTTCCTTGCTAGCAAAGAAACATGCCAAACTCCTAAACCGAAAAAAAAAACTATTATTACTACACTGAAAAAAAATAATAAAAAAATTTATTATTACTAAACCGAAAAAAAAAAAAAAAAAAAAAAAAAAAAAAAAAAAAACAGACTATTATTACTTGATTATTATGTGATTTCATGCAACACTATATTATATTCAATTTCGAAATTTATAAAATGAAAATGACTAACACGCATCATTGTAATTTGTTGAATCTTATCATTAAAGCTTCAAGATAGACTTCAGAAAGGTAGACTTATTTGCAATTGTTGAACTTCAAGATTTGTAACAAAAGCTGCCAAGGAATGACTGGAAACTGTCTATATTTTGTTGAAACCTTTGCTACATCTCCGCAGCTCTATGGCTTTACAGAGCCCATGAAGTCCGGCCCCATGAATTATCATGTATCACTTAGAAAAAAAACAAATGGTACCTTCTTTGCTCAAAATAGGTACTTGAAAGGTGGAAATATGCTCAAAATAAGTACCAGAAATGTAGAAATTTGTTGTAGTGAAGCTCCTGGAAAGCTCTAAAGTACCCTTTCAAGCTCTTAACGATTTTGGAAAGTTTCCTACTAGCTCCCAACCTTCCAGAAACCCGAGCTGCTTTCCAATGGTTGAAAGTAATACCCGTGTTACTACAATATAAAATAAATTAAATAATTAAATTAAAAAATAAGCTTAAAATAAAAAAAACAAATGCAATTCAAAAAGCCAAACATTTTTTAGTGTGGAAATTTAATGAATATAAGGAAATGTAAATTTCTTTATACTTATTCATCTGTAATAGAAAAGAAAGCAGCGTAAGTAAAAAATAATCCATTGCTATTTACATAAGCCAATCATTTTTATCTTACAAATGATCAGCATTTAGTAATAGTTGATTTTACTTTATACTCATTCATCTACAATGATAATAAGTTTAAGCAGAAAAAACAAATCATAATTATCTACGATGATAATAAGTTTAACCGATAAAAGCTAATCACAATTCACAAAACTAAACATTCTTATCTTACAAAATGTATCCATTTAATGGATATATATTTGATAATAAGTTTAAGCAGAAAAAACAAATCATAATTATTTACGATGATAATAAACTTAACCAAAAAAAACCAATCACAATTCACAAAACTAAACATTCTTATCTTTCAAAATGTAAACATTTAATGGATATATATTAAAGTTAATAATAAATAAAAAATCCAATAACAATTTGCAAAAGTTAAGTATCTTCTCTTCTAAATTATGCACTTTTAACTGATATAGATATAAAATAAAGTTAATGGTTAACTTAATTGTTGACTTTTCTTCATATTCATTTATCTACATTAGAAATAAGCTTAAATATTAAAATTCAATTATAATTAATAAAATATATATGTTCAAATATAATTAACTGAATAATATTTATAAATAATTCAGATTATAATAAAATTATTGTTAAATTAATTTAAAATTTTATATTAAAATATTACAATCTTTAAATATTAAATCATTAAAATTATTTCACATAGTTAAATTCATGAATATCACAGGAAAAGGGACAAAAAAACATTCAGGAACCCAAACACAAACTAAAAATAAAAATAAAAAATAATTAAAGAACCCAAGTTAAAAAAAAAAAAAAAAACTTTACCGATCTGTTGTTAAGATTGAAAAATTAAATATCTCGGGATACATATAAAGACAAAACGTCCTTAGATAGAAGGTTTTTCATGGACACCTCGATAAAACTTTTTAGTCGGCAGCTTTAACCTAAATTAAGTAAAAAACAAAAAGAAAAAAACTGAGTGATTGATTGGGTAACCATGATTAAGGTAAAACCATAATCGAAGCAAAGATTTTCAGGTTAATCATTTCAAAATATATCGCCAAAAGGAACGAATTTTATTATCAACCCTCCGAGCTATATAACGATACACAAAATGCAATGTATTGAACCTATTTAAACTTCACACTTCAAAATGTGGCGACATATTTATTACAAGTTTTGTATTTTTGTTGACTTATTTAGAAATTTGTTTTAATTATAAATTTGAGTTGTAAATTCTCAGCAATTGCTAATATAAATAATTGGCTTTGTCGTTTTTTATTTATTATAAATTTTGGAATTTTTAAAAGGTTTAGAATGTTATAGAAATTTATTGTAATTATAAATTTGAGTTGTAAATTTTTAATAATAAAAGTGTTTTTAAGATTTTTTTTAAAATACTAAATTTTTATACAATCAAAAATACATTTTAAATAACAAAAAATCATAATTCAATCAAAAATTAATTTACTAAATTACCATGACCTCCAAACATATTATAATGAGATGATATTTTGAACCCAACAAAAATCAAAAATACATTTTAAATAACAAAAATTCATAATTCAATCAAAAATTAATTTACTAAATTACTACCATAACCTCGAAATATATTAGAATGAGATGGTACTTTGAACCCAACAAAAATTATGAAAATTTGAAACATATATAAAGCATCCATTCAATTCATTATATAACCAGTGAAATACATAATATAATCAATGAAATGTATAATAGACTTGTAATATAGAAAATATAAAGGAAGTAAAAGGATGTAGTTTCATTATTCTAAGGATTTTTTTAAATAAGATCATATATTTTTGTTTATTTATTTAAATTATATTTTTAAATATAAAAAATAAATAAATAAATAAATAAAAATATGAACATATAATTTTTACCAATCACCCAATTCAATTTACGATTCAAGTATATTCACATTAAATTTTGGGGAAAATTTTAAAAAATGCATCAATGAGAACACGCAAAAAAATCCCCTACGTTTGGCAGACAGATGGACATTAATAAATTAAGGTGTTTGATTTTTCGAAATTAGGTTTTTTCCATTAACATTCTTCTGTGATGTCATGCGGCTATTCGAACCCGCGACATCCTGTAGGGCGTCACATTAACCACCATATGACTCACTATAAAAGGCGGCAACTACAACACATTCAAAGAATTTATATATCAATAAATTAAATTAATTTATAATGCGGCTATTCGAGCTCGCCACATCCAACCATAAGGCTAGAAATAAGGAGCCAATTTTAAAAATATTTAATTAAATTAAATTAATTTATACTAATAATTAAATTACTTTAAACAAATATTGCAGTTCAATTATTTGATGGTTTTCTTTATAGTTTTTCATTTCAAAATGTAGTTATAATTTTATGGGAGATTGTGAATTTTTATTATTTAAAATATGTTTTTTAAGTTATATGATTAATAAATTTTAGACATTTAGATTGAGATTACAAAGAATTTATTATTTAAAAAAAGAGATCATATACCTTATACACAAAATGATCTTTTTTACTAGAATTAAGTGATATGATTTAAAGTAAGATTGTAATTTTTTGTTGTTTAAAATATATTTTTGAATACATAGATGTATTCAACAAGTGTGAAGCTTAAGGGTGCTCCAATTCTACAGACTAAACACCTAAAACTCAAGTTTTTAAAAATCTAGATATTTTTGGTTTAAATTAATAAGGAAAAATGCCATGAAAGGGGTCATTTCATCTAGTAGTTAGAGTGCATGTTATTTTTTGTTTTTGTTGTAAATTACTAAGAGTTATATTATAAGATCAAAAAGTCAATTTCCATCTGGGAAACCAAATTAATAACACAAGATATCCCTATCTATCTACTCTTCTACTCATTACAACTAGCATGGTAGCTTCAAAAAGTCTAACTAGAACCTATCCATTAACATAGACACAAAAAATAAACTACCAAAAAAACTAACATGAACATCATTAGTTGGTGGGAGAATCCAGCTCGATCACTTCAAGATGACATGCATCTTGCGAATCAATAATAGCTATATTAGCAAGACAATTTACTAGAATGTTGATTTTTGGTCCATCTTTGTGATTGTATGCCATCCAACTACACTTGGTTCCATGTTGCACCTTGGTGTTATCCTGCATAGTTGTACCCAATACTATTTTAATATGTCAATATACATTAACTACCCTAAAGTATTTGGTTTCCTTGAGCAAGTGCAATTAGTGTCGGGCATCCAAGGCCCAACTTGATCTATCATATTTGCATATAAGATAGAACAATATTTGATTCAGACCTTTTCCTCAATATAAGAAACTTGGATTTGGATATTTTGAGGAGTGCACTCATCAAACCTTCAAGCTTTTCCTTTCCTACCCTTTGAGCTCTTGAAATAGTGGGCTATGAGAGCCTCTGCCTCTGCCACTAGTCGTGCCCCTACTTTTTGTCTACCATGGGCCATATCGACAAATACAATTGAGAATGGGGACACCAAGAAATGTAGGCAAGATCTAAGGTACACGGGACATAGAGGAGAAACAGGATAAAAGGAAACTAAAATAGGGATCACCACAACTTTGATTATGAAATGAGAATGAGAAAGGTAATAGCCTTGAAGTGAAGCAGAGACAGAAGGAAACTAGAGGTAGAGAGACTTGGAAATCTTAGAAAAATAAGCAAAGAGGTGAAGAGGTAGGAAAACCTGCCAACCAACTAGAAACCAATAGAGAATTTGTTTGGTTAAGGGACTAACTTTCTTTGCATTTAATCACTAATATAGAATACCACTAACTAGTAACCCAGGGACGCCAAGCTTACCGAAGTGAGTTGACTCTAGAGTAGCTAGTTCCCTCAAGAGAAAGTAAACTCACATGATAGGCCAAGAACACCACTAACACAATCCCTGAGCCATAGAACTATAAATGAAGACTCTAAGATAATAATACCATGCAACGAGAAAGCTTACCCTCACAACAACTACGTCGATTGGGAAAGTTGCCTTCCAACCAAGTTTTTCTAGTCTTTGCAATGTCCTCGGGCCATTTGAAGCAAAAAACAGTGGTTCCTTCTCAAACCTCGTCGATCTCCCCACCACCAACCTTAACTACTAATTCATCAAAACTTGCTATAAAGGTCAGGCTTGCTCATTCATGATGGAATACAAATTGCACAGTCACCTAATCTCATGTCCCTCTAAGACAATATGGCCATCTTGGCTAGCCAAACTTCACATGACCTTTTTTTTCTATGAAATGACCACAAACTATATGCCCATGGTGTGAAGCCAACCAAACCAAACACCTATTAATCTCACTATTTTATGATGACACTAACTTAATGCCCACCCAACTTGGAGATGAAAGTTTAAAATATTAATATTTAAACTAAACTAATAAAAATTATAAATTGATTTTTTATTTGAAATATCTGAATTCACGGTTTGTGATCCATATTATGAATGTTGAGAGAACTTTGGGCAAAAATCACATAAAAATCTTTTAGTGGATGCTTTTGGAACCATTTAGTGTGGTTCATCTTTAGGACAAGATTTGAAATTCAAAGTATTCAACATTAAATGGTTAAATTACATTAATATGAATAATAAATCTATTTCTTATTTAAATTCATCTAAAGAGGCCACAATTTTCCCTGAATGTAGTGGAAAAATCTGCAAGATTTTGACCAAAATCTCCGAAATTTTAGGAAATATATGTTATAGCTGTGAAGTTTTAGGATTTTGAGTGACCTGAGGTTTTTGATGGTGCTGAATCCATTTCCATTATCAAAAAATGATTTAAGCCTTCATATAATTGGTTTTTTTTGAAAAAAAAAAAACTAAATTCCAAAAAAAATGACAAAATTGTAACCTTGACAAAATTATAGCCTCAATAAACAGCCAATTCAAAATATTCAATCATTCAAGTCATTTCCTCAAAACTCTCAACTCCTTCATTAACATTCAATTCCTCAAAACACTCAACCACTTCACTTAACTTTAGATTATTGTTTATTAACCACTTAACATCAGAATACTCTTTCTGATTTTTTAATTAATGCTATAATTATCTTTTATTTATGCATTATATCTTATTAATGAGATGTTTGTATCGGTTTAGTAATACTTCTAATTATCTTCTGAAAAGGCCATGCTTACTCACCATGACTGCAGTGTGAACAAACAGTTCCATACAGTTATAAGTACACTCCATTTCATACTTGCATGCTTGCCCCCACAATGCTAATAATAGTAAACTTGAAATGATGATGCTATTCATGGCTGCCTTAACAATGCCATGTATGCATGGTACATCTACTGCCTACTCTTCTCACATTTTGCACGCCTGGTTATCCATACATAACCATTCCCTTCCCACCTAATAAAATGTGATAGGTGCTCCTATGCACTTTTAGCCTGTCAATGGGCTCATGGCATGATATGGTAAAACAGTTTCAAACAAAGATGCAAAGTGGCAATGGGCTTACTGGAGCTGCTTGTGGCATTTATGGCCATCAAAGAATGGAAATGGATATTTATTCACTTTGTCTGGTACTACACACAATATACGAAGTACATATTTTGAGGCATTCTGCTTCCATCAGATGACAAGAGTCTCTATTCTTCTAGAAGTATAGTTACTAAAAGACGAAATATTTGTTGGAATCGTCCTTACAAACTCCTTTTTTCAGATCCATGACCGATTAAGATTACTGTTATAAACATTGAGCATTAATCAATTGAAGGACTGGAGGCAATAGAGGCCTGTTAGTATTTTGGTACTAATGCGTTTCCCATGATAAGACGATATCTATGCAGAATTAGCAGAGATAAAAAGTATCAACGAAGATCATGGGCAACGCAGCAGCCAAGGCATTAGCCAATTTCATATCCTGTGGACACAAGGAAGTTCGAATACTGATGGTAGGATTAGACGGAGCAGGTACACTACTTGAATCCCATTTTTCCTTCTAAATTTGCTAATAGATCCATTCTTTTGTACTGAGAATTTAGAAAAGATGTTAGGCTCTGTTTGGTACTGAGAAAATATGTTAGGCTCTGTAAATTCATCTTAAATTTGTTGAATTTTGATGTAAATGATGGAGAAGGATCTTTAATCAACATATGTTTATTCTGATGTTGTTAATTTGATGATGGAAATTTTCAATCTGTGGTTACTGACCTTAAGCTTGTGGATCTGGTTAAAATAAGGTAAAACAACTATTCTGTATAAGCTGAGACTTGGTGAGTATGTCAGAACTGTGCCCACGATAGGTTTCAATGTAGAGACAGTCAAGTTTAAGAACTTGAGCTTTACAGTTTGGGATGTAGGCGGCCAAGACAAGATCCGCCATCTGTGGAGGCAATATATGGTGAATGCTCAGGTACTGAAACGGGGGTTATGTTTTGATTGTTTTGAATTCACTACCCTTTCATATTTTGGCTGAATAAGCCCATATTTGAATAAACCCAAATTTTGGGGAATTGGCACAAGATTTTACTGATGAAGACAAAGTGCTCCAAAGCCCAGGTTCAGAGATGTCTGTATTTTGTTGAATGATTTTATTCACATGAATGGATTATAATGATCATAGATGCATCTTTATCCCGGATGTATTAAGCCCCTGTTTTTTCAATCTCTGGTCACTTAATAAATCCAAAAGTAAAATGGTTTGCAATGGGTTTCTTGATATCTAAGTACTAAATAAATTTATGTTGTCCACAGTTTGATTAATTAATAGAGATGTTCAGATCAGCAGTGGAATCATCATAATAAAATGGTTTGCACTGAGTTTCTTGATCTTAATCACTTGTTAAATTCATAAACAAAATTAATTTATGTGGACAGTTTGATCCATTAATAGAGATGTCCATATCAACAGTGGAATCACTATTAGGTCATGACTTTCAAAGTGTTGTTGTGGATCAGGGACTCATCTTTGTCATTGATAGCTGTGACAAAGAAAGACTTAAGAAAGCCAAGCAGGAAATGGACAGTCTGATCAGCGATCCAGAATTGAGCAATGTGAAGCTTTTGGTTTTGGCGAACAAGAACGACCTTCCAGCGGCAATGGACGCTAGTGAGGCTACCGAAAGACTTGGCCTCAGCAATCTGAATGGCAGGAAATGGCACCTGCAAAGCTGCAGTGGAAAAACAGGAGATGGCCTTCATGAGGCTCTTAATTGGCTCGCATCTGCAATCAAGTAACTACTCATATATTCACCATTCTATGTTATAATTTTGTTGTTGATGATGGTTCTTCCTGCCTTTTTCCTGGGATTAATCTTAGTTTCTTGGATTTTATAGCAAATAAGGAGGAGGGAATTAATATAACTTGACCTCACAATAAATTTGATATGATCGAAAAGATTTTGGATCAACCATTACTAACCATCTTTCCTAATTTGATAGCATGCCAAGTTCAACCTGGCAAAGCCACAGGATGCAAACATTAAGAAGAATTCTTGAAGTCTTATTTCATAGTTCTGCCATTTTTCTGCTCTTTTAGTAGAAAATGGGCAGAAAATGATCATTCAAAATGGTCTTATATATTGTTAAAGGATTTTAGCTGATTGATTTGATAAACAGTTTGTTTTCCCAGCTATGTGTTATTTGTTCTACTGAGAATAATGGGTAAAATTGGTTGCATATCTACCAGTGTTTTAAAACTGAAAACCACACAATTATTTTTGGGCCTGCTGGTACAAAACTCCTAGGGCTTGTGACTAGGTGGGATTCATGAACGCGAATTCACAGAAATTTGATCTACAAAAACCTGTTATCCATTATTACTATCAACATATTTTTTCAAATCCTTGGCATGGGCTTTGAATTTTCCCTTATTAACACCCTTGGCATTTGTGCTATGTCATTATGTTAAAAACCAAAGAAGGATGCTGTATTTTTTTTTTTTTTCCCAAAAAAATGTCTGTGGGATCAATTTTCTTTTATGGTATAAATAAATTTAGCACTATCAAAAACCTTCTAAAATTTTGAAATTTGAAAACTATAACTTGGATTTTCATTATTTTCAAGACTAAAACATCACCTCCTTAAACTAGGCGCCCAAAGGAGTAGAGGTGTGTCCAGCTAATTTTACCTTTTACAGGATTTTAACTTTTTGGTATTTAATCTCCTTCTCTCTAAGTCTTTTTTAACCATTTCCATGTTCAAGGCTGTGGATTTTTTCCTCTGCGATATTGACCAAATTATGTCTTGGAGTTGAGTTTTATTACCATGCAACATAAGGATGTTATTCAATATTTGAGCTTAATTTTAAACTGTTGTTTTTCATGATTTCACAGAGAACCCAACATCTTACAGAGAGTAGGTAGCTTGAGAATACCACGGTCCCTCTCCCATTCTTCAAGGAGAACACCACCAGGTACTTGTGCACAGTTCAATTTCATCTTTATTATTGGGTGCTTTCTGTTCATTCTCATGGTGGAATCTTCAACTTCCCAGTCAGATTTTCTGAATTACATTATGCCTTTCTTTCACTTGTAAGACAAACGATTCAGAGAAAAAACACATTGATTATATTTTATTATACAAAATGATGTCAGCTCAGAACTTATATTTCATCTTTCTTGGCAGATGCTGTGCATGTTTCTTGTTGGAGGCTACCAACGAAAACCTTATTGAGGAAAATGATCAAAAGACCTAAATGATCCATCAGAGAATATGATTTGTAAAAATGTCATATTCTGGATACCTGCTTGTGGAGAGCCCATCATAATTGGATTCAAAGGATACAAATTTTGTGTTTTCTTCTTAGTTATTTTCCTGAGTTAAGATTTGATATGTAGATTTTTCCACACCCAAAAGATTCTACGCTATCCAAAAAAGAGTTTGATCAACATAAGTATCAGATTTTTCCACACCCAGAGGGTTCTGCGCTATCCAAAATGAGTTTGTTCAAAGGAGAATTAGATTTTTCCACACCCAACAGATTCTAGGCTAATCTTTGCTCAATAAAGGAGAATTGACTTATTCTGCAAAGAGTCCACATGGCATCATATATCAAAGAATTGACTACTCTAGGTCGTGTTAAGATTCTAGAAGATTGCAGGTTTTGCGTTCCAGACAATATAAATAAAACCTGCCATAAATTATAGCCAATTCAGTGGCTTTTTCTATTACCCTCAGGATATCAGGTTTTAATAATTTACAGAACAGAGCATTCTCATAAGTCAAGAAACCATGAATTAGATCTTGTTTGTAAAATAATTAATAGCTTCATACATTGTACACTGTGCCATTATAAAATTTGTGACGTTACTGTAATAATTATAAACCGCTGCTATGGCGTTATGAATCAGCAGAGATGAATGGATCATAATCATGGATAACTCTTGAGCAGTGACACCAATCAATTGGGCAACTGTAGACTTTAATGCATTTCCAATAATTATACTTAATAACAGAACATGCCAACATGTCTCTTTAAACCAACTAGAATTTTCAAAGTGTATGTGCTCTGGGAAAGTGGCTGTAAGGGTCCCCAGTTCATCCATTATTACCCATTATTGAAATAATTCACTATCTTTTTGGGTTGAACGAGCTAGTTCATTAATCTCAAAAATAATATAATATATGAATGATAAATTTAAAATCTTGTCTATATGAATTTTAGATTTTAATATAAATGAATTTATAATTTTTTAATGTATAAATAATATGAATTTTAAATAGCTCATAAATCTGTGAAGTATGTATAAGAGATATTTTAAATATATAATTTATTTTAAAAAATTTATATAAAGCAAATGTAATTTTTTTATAAAATTATTGCTTTTACATGCACAAGTTTTATTTATAATTGATGATATTTCACATAAAACTTATATGGATATAAAATAGTTATGTCTAAGATATTTTAACCATAGATTTTCTTAGTAGTGTAACATTATAACTTAAAATGTAGTTTGAAGATTATATATATATATATGATTTGACATGCTATATTAAAGCATGGTTGTTTAAGGATATCATGCTTATATTTTTTTGGAAAATATTTTAATTAGAAAGATAATATCATTGTTCAATCTCTAGTATCTAATTTTGAGCTTTAAATCATGGTTTGTGTTGTTGAGGTTGACTCATGATTAGTTCATGAATCATCCTATAGAGATGTGTAAACCATTGCACTCTATTTATCCTTTAAAATATAACAATAATATATTATATTAAAAATAAAAATATATAAGTTTTAGTAGGTGGGGTATCTCAAAGTAATAAGGATTTCATATTATTTGATTTATTTGGCATCATTTAATTGTTTTTTTCATGATTTTATGTTTTTTTACTATTACTACAAATTCACTCAATTTTTTTACAGTGTTTGATCGTTCTTTCGACCCCCTATCATCACTCTCATGACAAATCCAGATTCCAGTAAATGTCGCATGTCGTATGGTCAAAATTTAGACATTCCATGTTTTTGTTGGAATTTGATGCATACCATCGTCGAAACCTTGGTCATCGAAGCCAAAGGTTTTGGTCGAAAGCCCTCCCCATAATCATCATAAATTCAACAAATGTTGCGTCGATCTAGTGACACGAGACTGAAGGACATCATTGCAAAAACCTACACATATTTGTTGGATTAGCGACATATTGGTGAGTCAGTCTACCTAAAAAAGAGCCCTTTTCTTTCGACAAAGTTGCCATATTATTTACGTTCAGGGTGTCGGATGAACAACGGAAAGTGGGGTCGGTTTATCAACATGAGATATTTTCGTTCGATAATATTTAGTCTCCACCTTTTTATTCATTGTAAATGTCATCATAAGGCCATGAAAAACATTGTAAGACTTGTGCAGTATCATCGGATGACCAATCAAAGTTCAAGTTGGTGTACGAACGCTGAGTTTTTCTTCCGACAAATTTGCCATAGTGGCGATGTACTATGTCAGAACCAATGTTGTCACCAATTTAAAAAAATAAAAAATTGAAAACCAAAATTTCTACTTAAAAATTAATATTTTTGTTCATGTGTTTTCATGCAAAGGAGAGTGGCAATAGTAATTCCTTCCAAACATAGAAACCTGGAATTCTTGTTTAATGGAGGAGGATAGGTATAATCTTACAACACACCTTCCTCACATGAACCAACAAGCATTCCACCTAACTGCTAAACAACTGCTTGGAGGAGAAACATTGAATTCTATCAATCTTATGGTTGAGGCCTTTAATAGACTAATAGGTGGGTTATGAGTCCCTAAGTTTTTCATTGCATTGAAGGATTGTTGTATTTGCATAGGAATTTTCATTATCATTCATTGAATAATTATCACAATAATACAGTGAAAAACCTTATAGAGATGCAAAAGATCTAGAAAAGTTGTCCTCCAGGAGTAGGAGTGGAATAAAGGCTTAGAGTTTGGTACCCTCATAAAAATCCAAGCAAGGTTTTTTTACAAGTTGAACCCTTTAAAATTCAATGTGTGACTAGTATCGTCTACCCTCCTTATCCAGAACGAATCTAACTATTGCAAAAGTTGATAGTAAATGTGTTATGAAGTTGTTCTATAAATATTGGAAGATTGAACCTTAATGCAACTCCATCTTAATCAATAGAGCCAGATAGACAATATCAAAAGCATCCCCTAAACTGGCTCACCAAAACACTTGAAATACGACTTTCATGTACTATGTTATTTGGAAATTCCTAGATCTACGCTTACAGAGTGTATGCAAGTTAGATTAGCCAGGCATTGTACAAATTTGAACTCTAGAAAAGAGCATTTCCTACCATCATTAGGATCTTTGTATGGCTCCTTAGGGCTACAAAACAAAATTCAACAAAATACTATTTAGTTGTATCAAACCTAAATTCAAACTATTGAAAGCTATGTAGTAAATTATTTTGTGGGAAAAATGATCTTTTCGTTAGTGTTAAACCTAAGTTACCAAATCTAGTTGGACCAAATCTGGGTTTTATGCCCGCAAAAATCCAAATCCATCTTGGATCGGGAAAGGATCCATTTCCCAATTGGAAATGCTAGAGGATCCACCTGAGATACACTTCAAGCCTGTCAGAAATAGATCACCTGTGGATCCTCAAAAAAACACTCCCTTTTTAAATAAAAAAACACATTAAAAGGTTTAAAATAAATAAATATATAAACAAACTAAATAAATAAAAAAACATGGAGAACCTTGAATTTTGCCTATAAATTAACCCCTCCCCCAATCTAAAATGCAAAATTTTGAGATTTCCTTGGTTGTCTGCATTTATTAGCTTCTGATTTGCAGTGCGCACAATGTTTATAATATATACATATCATGTCAATGTTTACACAAGTATTTTGTATGTTTAAATCATGTCTTGACTTTTATTGCTAATATAATATATAATAGGAGGTAGAACTCTCCTTTTCGGCATATCTCCAAAGTTATGAATGGTTTTGATTCTTGAAATATGAATTTTCTACACCTTTGGTTCATGTGTGTGTGTGTGTGTGTGTGTGTGAGTGAGTGAGAGAGAGAGAGAGAGAAAGAGAGAGAGAGAGAGAATTTATAGCCTAGTGCCTTAGCTCTAGTGGTTGTGTTTTGTGAATTGTAAATAAGAGGTCTTAAATCAAGTCCCTAAGCTGACGATATGTGATATGTCAATACTCAATTTCCTTGTCAGGTTAGGCATACTATAGTCTACGTTGATAATTTACCCTATTTACCACTCAACGAAAATGGTGAATCCTCTAAGGATATATTGTACACGGTTACATGGAAATATGTATATACCATGACTTATGGCTCAAAAATGTATGAGCATTGGGATTGCTGGATTGGAAGGTTAGACGATAAAACATGGAAAATGAGGATGAATATTGGTGTAGAGTTATATCAAGATAAGAATGGAGGATGATGCTTTGGTTCAGTCAAAAACCCCTCCTCAGGGAAGTATACAACAAGTGGTTACAAAGTTATGAATGAAGAAGGAATTGAAGTTTATTGGTAGTGAGGAAAATAAATATAAAGTTAAATCTCCTATGAAGTTAGGATATTTGTGTTGTTAGCATTAGCTAATAAAGCTCCAAGCTAGAAGTTCCTCCAAAGGACAACAAGGTATGGCCTAGGGAGGTGCACCATGTCCAAGAATGAGTTGGAAACAATTGATCATTTGTTGATCCAAAAATATTTTTTAAAGAGGTATGAAGTACTATACTTCCTTTAGTAGGAGGTCAGGCATTATGGTGGAAGGAAAATGTGCTAGGGTATATGAAGAAATGTTTTAAGAATAGATCCCTTAGGGCACACATATATTTGCCTTTAAATTCCACCATGGTCCACAACCATATGGATAGCTAGGAAATCCAGTATCTTTGAGGGGAAGGATATTTCTCATTCCCAAGTATATCATCAAATAAAAATTTTGTATGATGAAATAAAGTTCTCCACAAAGCTCAAATTTCCAAGGTAAACATTCTATTTGGAAGTGGACAAATCTTACCAATGGACTTTCTTTGATGGTGCACCAAGGCACTATTGGACTATGTGATGGTGGTATCTATCTCTATGAAGGGCATAAATTATCCGTTAAGGAAGGAATTGGGACATGCACAAACAATGTGGATGAATCGAAGGCTTTGTCTATTCTAATGGATCCTGCACTCGAAAATGGTTCTCAAATATATTGAGCCTGGGAGATTCTAAATTAGTTATCAATTGAGTGAGTGGTTTGATTAGCATGTGATACATAATACTGAGACCACTATTTGAACATGTCAAGATCCTGAAACATTCTTTTTATTCAATATATTTTTCTTACATGTATAGGGAAGTTCTTAAGGAAGCTGATAACATGTCCAAACAAGTTCTAGCGTGGAGGAAGGATCCTAGGAGATACTGGAAGAAGAAGTTGACAATCCTAGGAAAATCATAAGGAGATTCATTCATGTTCTTCCATCTATATTTTTACTATGTTGCATAAGAACCTTGTCCCCACCTTTAAAATTCAAGTTCCAATGTTTTAGGGACATTGGAACCAATGTTGCAAATATCTTTTCAAGGAATATATCAATGAGGATGCATATACAAACTTATCAAAAAATACCATAAAAATATATAGAAAATTATGGGAAAGTTTTGGAAATAATATACTTGGACCCAAGTAACTTGGAACTTTATCAGATAGACTGGCAACCTAAAAAATTAGAAACATAGCAATAAGTCAAAGATATATGCAACAATGTTTGGAACTCCATAGAAACATCTAAAAATGCTCAGGGACTCGAGGACCTTTGAGGGACCCTTCCCATGTCTCAAGAAAAATTTAGGATGCTTTACTTTCCCCACATCCCTTGGTTTTCTAAGAACCCCTAGATGTCCCTTGCACTATAGTTTTTCAATTGGGTTAAAACTAGCAATTGCCCCAAAAGGTGCAAAGAGAGGCTGATGGGATTGTCAATTTGAAAAAGTTGTAATTTAGTTTCCATAATCAAGCAAGTACAATAAGAAGAACTATTGTTACTATAATGAATATCATCTAAAACCTGCTCATAAAACTCCTTTTGAAAAAATATCCATTGGAGAACAAGATACAAACATTTTAGCAGTTTTGTACTCTATTTTTTTTTTTTTTTTTAAATTTATTTATGTTGAACTTCTCAACTTGGATGTGACGCCCTTTTCCCACTAGCCTCACTGTTAGAGTTATCAATAAAGATGAAGGAGAAAATGTAATGTTAGACGATATTGTCAGGTTTCTTGTTACCTAATTTAGAGCTTACGGAAACAACCTCTATGTTGGATTTCTCATATTATATATATGTGAAGCATTTTTCATGCTTATGTTGTTATTATTGTCATTGGAACATTTTGCATATTTGGTTACTTGATTTTTTTATTATTTTCATTGAAACATTGTGCATATTTGGTTACTTGATTTAGAGCATACAAGAACAAACTCTGTGTTGGATTTATCATGTTATAAATATGTGAAGCATTTTTCATGGTTATGTTATTATTGTCAATTGAAAATTGTGGTTGAATAGCTCTGTTTTATACTCAATTAACTACCTACGTTTCGTTTATGCTATGGTCACTTAGTACATGTTTGCTTATTCTTCTTGTTATCTTGATAAATATTCATTTCTTGTTATCTTGATCAATAGTCGTTTGGATTGTAGTGAGCTTCTTGTTGGTTGGGGTTTCGTATTTACTGAAGTTTTTCTTAACTTGTTAAAACTTAATAGTTTAGACTTTTATATTATGACGACACATCCCATCAGAGGACCCAACATTTTGGGGGGAATTTCAATACAATTTTTGGCTGCTGACAAGCTTGACAACCTCACTTTGACCTCATTTATTCCAAAAACTAGTGAGAAACCCACGGAAGAGATGATCTTAGAACTTCCACAAGGATGTATTGATGCCCCGTGATAGGACTAGCTTGAATGAGTCGTTGAAGTGCTCATAACAACACAAGGAATAGTTTGAACGAGTCATTGAAGTGCTCATAACAACTCTAATATGAACATGAATATTATTGCCCAAAATGCCACTAAGGAGCTAGAAGCAAAAAACACTGTAATGGAAATTGCTTTGTAAGTTTGTATTTGATTGATGGGTTGTTGTGTGATTTTTTCAAGTGTTGAATTTCAACAAACACTGTTCAGATTCATCATCTGGCTAATGTTCAAAACATATTGGTTTTAATGATACAACACATAAAACATTAACTAAAACATAATTTTTATATAAAATTTTACTAATATAAAACTAATATATAGAAAATTCAATGTAGGAAAGATATAACTTAATATGTTACACTTATCCCACTAGAGATATCAACTAAGTGAAAATAATAGTAAGTAAAGAATTTGTTGGTGGGCGGAGAAAGCTACATTGTTGTTGAAGTGATAGATTTAAAGAGGAGGAAGTTACATTATTGTTGAAAGTGATAGATTTGTCATTCGTCATATGAAAATGATCCACATATTTTGAAGTTTGATAATATTATACTTATAGAATAAAGATATTTTCATTTTTTCACAACTCTTCTCTTGTACCATCCCATTATTCATTTAGATATTTTTTATTTTATCCTAATAAAAAATCTTATTAATATTAACTGAATTAACTAAATAAAAAATTAATCAAATACATATTTTTATTATTGATAAGATTTAGTCATTTATCTATTATACTTTTGTTTATGAATTTTTTTTTTTTAATAAATAATTTAATTGTAAGTGAAATTGTGATATTGACTGGTTTTCTTTACAAATAAATTTAGTATTTTGAAAAATATTCAAATATTATGCAAATTACATATTCAACTAATCAATAAATAAAGCTGCAAAACTTTAATATTCATTTTAACTTTCCACTTTTCAGTAATAAATTCCAACTTCGAGTTCAATAGCGCTGTATCTTGGACAAAGTTTTGTAATCAAGCTACAGCAGATTCGTTTTATTTAGGCAGTTTCCTTTCAAATATGCATTGAATTTAGGTCAGATTCCAAAAATATTTTGGACTCGTAAAGAAATGAGTCCAAAAAAAATGATATCTCTTATTTTTGGACAAAAATGAGTCCAAAAAAATTGACCCACCTCTTCATTTTTTCTATTTTAGGAGTAAAAAAAATTAAGCTCTCTTATTCCAAAATAAATAATAACAATTAAATAATTTTTCATATGCAATCTAAATATAATTTCAGTTTTATTATTCTTAACATTTGAATAAAAAATATCAATTTAATAATTTTTCATATGCATTCTAAATATGATTTCAATTTTATTATTTTATTCTTATAGTTTTATTAATAAATTTTTATCACTTCCTTTAATCTAGATTTTTTTTTGGTTAAATTTATATATGTATTTACTTTACAGTCCAGGTGTGTTCTACTTCACAGTGGTTTCTCGTAACATGCACATAGTGCCACACATACATTAAAAATAATAATATCGCTGCAAAAGCTGTTGGAAGGTATCCCCTTGGGGAAACTTGTACAACATTGCAGAGAAGTATGTTTTTTCAGCAAGAAAAATACAGCTAGTATTATATAGTGTTACCAGGGCACAAACTAGAAAGCATCAAAATAGCCATCTACAATACATCTATGTTCATCACATAATCTCGGACATTTTGAAAACAGAAAAAGATCTATCATATGTCCATTTGTCCCTGTTAGCTTTTAAGACAAAATCAAAACGATATACAATACATCGTAGCAAATCTCAGTACAGATGTTCCACAAAAGAAGGAAGATAGTGCCCGAAAAGAGAGTATTTCATCACTCAGTTCCTGAGATAGTTTCAACTTACAAAAACATAGAACTATCATCTATCAAATGCATACTTATCAGCTTGTAGATAAAAACTATCTATATTCGAAACTTCATGGCAAAACTCTGCAATT
Organism: Pinus albicaulis; assembly: GCA_034641835.2. Taxonomy (NCBI): domain Eukaryota; kingdom Viridiplantae; phylum Streptophyta; class Pinopsida; order Pinales; family Pinaceae; genus Pinus; species Pinus albicaulis. The sequence goes on along the minus strand of CM076581.1, from coordinate 765,589,314 downwards.
TACAACATTCCACAAACAGGAAATAAGCAAGCATTCTTAATTTAAAGTGAATTTTCCTTTCACTCTGATACCTAAGACATTATGCAGCTCATAGAACATATCCCCAAAAATCTCAATTAGACCTCTTTTAGACAGCCTATCTGCTTCCATATTTTTCTCTCTATACACATGACTGAGATTGATGGTTTTGAAGGATCTCATTAGGTCTTTTATCCTCTCCATCCAATGCATTAAAGCACCAGGATTCATCTTGGTTCCCTTTTCCAAATGATCAATAATGACCTTTGACTCACCGTACACCCACATATCTTCTATATATAGGTGTGTAGCGAACCATAAAAGACCCCACAGTGCAATTGTTTCAGCTCTCATATTCATACCTCTACCTCCATTCCAAAATATCTTATAATGGCAATCAGGTGGCAGCATTAGCCACACCCTGCACCCACAATTTTGGGACTTAAATGCCCCATCGAAAAAACTTGCCGGATAAAACATCTCCACTGGTCTCATCTTCTTAGATAGATTCTTTGGCAATTTGTTCCTGAAATTCATATTAGCCATATAACTGAATACCTACAAACATATCTCCATCGTACTATAGTCAATGTCCTAAAAAATACACCAATTCCTTGCTTTCCATATAAACCAATGTACCAGGATAGGGATCACCCTCAGCTTCCTACCTTTATCTGCCCACCACCTAAAACATTCTTCTGTTGATATATAATTTGAGGCAGGTAATTTTAGCTGTGTACATAAAGAGTTATAAACATCCTACACAAACCAACAACCATAAAACATATGAAAATTGTTTTCTTCTTGGATATGGCACATCGTGCACCTTCCCAATCCCTTCCATCCCCTTCTCTGCAAATTTTCCCACGTCAAATTTCAATTTCTCCATATCATCCACACTAATATAATCATCTTCACCTAAACCTGAGCTTTCCAGAGTTGCTTAAACCAGCAATATGGCTCTCTATGTAGTCTTTTCTCAGTTAGGGACTCATAGGCCTCTCTCGATTTTATCTTATTTTCCATCTTAGTACCATTCCAGATTAATTTATCCCCCCCCTGCTCCCTTCTCAAACCGATGTGTTTTAGTGATAGGATATACTTATCCCATTCTTCCTTGAACACTTCTACTAGACACATCTATCTAAAGCTCTTCCAAACAGGAGTCTCCTTCTCCCATTTCTTTATCAACTACCCCATAAAAAAAATACCTTTCCTGTTGTAAAGTTCTATGATTTCAGGACTAATTTTATGCATCTGCATCCTTCCATAAGCCTGGTTGTCTCCAATCAGGATCTTATTTCCACCACCAAAGTTCCAAACCACATTTTCGCTAAAATGAGGCCAAACTCTACTTAGTCCTCTCCAGATTTATGGCCGACTTTTCATATCAACCCAGCCCTTGAGAGGGACCTCTTTCTTACTTCTCTATCCTATGTACTTCACTCTGATAATCTCCGCCCACAAACAATCCTTTGTTAAGTTCCTCCACATAGATTTAAATATGAGCGCTTTCCCAAACATATCTATATCCAACAGTCCCCACTCGCCCTTCTCCTTTGGCTTCATAATGCAATCCATCCTAGCCAAGTGTATTTCTTTTCCTTCACTACTACCACTCCAAATAAACCTGGCCATAAACCTTACAATATCCTCAATAATTTGTTTCGTAATTACAAATATATGTGCCCAATAGACCGTGTACGGCTACAAGACCGCTTGTGAGAGTATTAACCCGCCGCCCCTAGATAGCCACCTTGATGACCATATGTTGATCTTCTTCTCGAACTTCTCCGGTAACCACTTCCAGTCCTTAGCCGTATACCTCGTAGCCTTTAAATGGAAACCTACATAGGTCATTCCATTACTAAGGCATTCAGTTTTGTAATAAAAAAGGTAACCCAGCTCATTTGCCTCCTTATCCTCTTCCTTCACAAAGAAAATGCAAGACTTATCCATGCTAATCAACATGCTCGAAGCCTCCGAGAAACTGCCAAGAATGTCTCACATTTCTTCCTAGTTTTTACCATTCTTCTCCCCAAATATCAAGACGTCGTCCACGAAAAGGTTATGAGTTACCATCTTATCCTTACCTATGCTAATACCTTTGAACTTCCCCAGTGATTTAGCCCGTTGGATTTTTAGGCTCAAAGCATTCATAAGCAAGATGAACAGCAGTGGGGAAAGGGTACATCCCTGCCTTAAACCCCTTCCCGGCTTAAAAAACTCTGACGCACTTCCATTTATGATTATTTCCATCGGGGTCTTAGTAATACATGCCATAAACCAATCCACCAGATTTCTGTCCAAACCTATTTTAAACAGTATCAGTCTTAAAAAAGACTAGTCAGCCCTATCGTAAGCCTTATTAGGGTCTAATTTCATAACCACCCCATCTGCCTTATTTGAGTGCATTGTATGAACAACCTCTTGTGTTATAGCCACTGCTTCATGTATACTCCTATCCTTCAGAAAACCAACTTTCTCCAACGAGATAAACTTCGATAGAGTTCCTTTTATCCGATCTGCAATTATCTTCGAAATAATCTTATAGAGGGTATTACACAATGAGATTGGGTGAAAATCATCAAAAAAAAATTTCCCTGCTTCTTCGGGATTAACACCAGGAAAGTGGAGCTTATCCCACCCTAAATTTTCCCCAAAGTCTTTACATCTTCCACCATCTCCACAAGAACCTTTGAAATGTCTTCAAAAAAATGCAAGAAGAATTATGGGGTTCAACCATTCGGCCTCGACTCTTATCCACCGCAAAAGATTTCAAAGTCTCTCTAATTTCTTCTATGGTAACCTTCCTTTTCAACATCCTCTGGTCATCACTGTCGAACATAATAGGATAGTTTTCCAAATATTCCAGTTGGGTTGTAATATTTGCATTATCATCCTTCTCATATAACTTACTAAAGTAATTTAAAGCTTCCTTCTTAATCTCTTTGGTGGTGTAGACCTTCGCCCTCATGGTATCAATTTCCCAAATAGCATTCATAGCCCTTCTCCCATTTTCAATCTTATGGAAAAATTTAGTGTTTTTGTCGCCACATTCAAGCCATGTTGCCCGAATTTTTAACCTCCATTCCTGTTCTTCCTCTGCCAGAAACTTGCCATATTCCTATTCCAAATTCTTCAATTAATCCCAGTAATCATCAGGATGACACCCCTTCCTGATATCCTGAAGGATTTTCGACCTTTCCCTTCTGATCTCCAAAATTCTTTCCTTCGTTTTCTTTTGGTGGTTCCATTCCCAAGTCTTGATCTTCTTTTTTAACTCCTTCATAGTGCTCAGTATAAACGAAGCTGCAGATGTTCCTTCCTATCACTGATGGGATCTAAGGAAAGATTTAATCATTAAGTTAAAACCTTCACACTCCAACCATGTCCGCTTAAACTTAAAGGGCAATCCACCATTTCTGTTTTCAAAGACTCACTGGAAAGAGATAGGCCGATGATAAAAAACAGACAAGTCCTCAACCTGCACTCGCAATTTGCCCATCTTCAGTCTCAAACCATTGCTAATCATAATTCAGTCCAACAAATTTCCTATAAAATCCTCCCCCTTTCTTCCATTTAACTAAGAAGGAGCCCCCTTGGCGAATTTGACTTCACTAATGCCAACTTCTTTAAGAATATTACTGATGAAACCCACCAGATGATCCCTTCTTCCAAATTTGCCCCATATTTATCCCTCATTAAGAACGAAATTCAAGTCTCCTGCAAGCGTAATATTTTGGAGCATTAGCACTCCACTCACTTCCAAATTTTGCCAAAAATCCATCCTGCTTTTATATGGGGCATAAATGTTTAAGAGATTTATGTGCTTTGAAAAGCCCCTGCAGTGCCTTGACAACATAATGCCACCAGATAATCTGAAAGCTCTGAAGGATGCCCAGGATGGATCCCACAAGGCCACTAGACCTCCAGATTGACCCTTCGCATCCACCGCCACAATGTGCCAATCTGGATATATGGCAAGAAATTACAATAAAGCACAATCAGTAGAGTTCATAGTTTCCTGTATAAAAATAAAAGAAGGCTTACTAAGAAAGAAGAAATTTTTGATCGCAAGAAACTTTGCCCGCCCCCCTAATCCCCACATATTGAGAGAGACCAGCTTCATGGTGGTACCCCTGATTCTTGGGTCAAAGCTCCAATGACCCGATTGATAACCAAAGAAATAGGGACGTCCCTAAAATTTTTGTTTGCATACATGTCCCCTAAATCAGTTATTTGCAGTATTTCTTATTCTTCTTGACTTTATCCTTTCCCCACCTTATAGTAATATTTTACCGCGACTCAGGACAGGTCAGTAAGGTCTAGGGTTCCTCACGACCCCTATCCACCCTAAGAGGGATCAAAATCGAGTTAATCCCCATCAATAGAGGCTCTAAGTCATTTCCAACTGAGTTTGTCGGAGAAGTCTGGTTCTCCAACTTTCGCGGTGATAGTACAAGCTTAGGGGTACCTTGCTTTCGCCCCAGTCGCTCCCCCATAGGCAGAGGTCCCCCAAATTTTCAGGGGATAGAGATTCCAAATCATAAACAACTTCATCTGGGATGGATAAATTGTCTTCCCCCCCCGCAAATCTCCTCCCCCGAGGAATGGATGACAGAAGGTGAACCTCATAGGAATTTTTTTCTGAAAATATAACAAAGGTAGAGTCAGACCCCATGTTTCCCAGCGGAACTAATGGAAAAAAATGTTCATCCTCAACTGGAGAAAGAATAACAGTAGGTCTCAGTAAAGACTTACCCATTTGCTGCGTTAGAACCTCCAATGCTTCCAAAGAAAGAGCTCTGGAAATTTTTCATGCACCTTCCTTCATGTGGTCTAGGATCTCGACTCACATCCTTGGATTTTTCCTATGGGGCCTCTGGTCCAGCCTTTTCCCCTTCTCTGTAAGACCTTCAAATTTCCTTAGGAAATTGCGAAAGAGATGACCCGTCACTTGGCAATTGAAACATCAGAAAGGTACTTTCTAGTAATCTAAGGACTGAATGTGAATAATCCCCTCCCACAACAGGTCAACACTATCTGGTAACCCCCTTGCAAAATATGCTTCCACCAAAATCCATGCGCAGTGTTTATCATAACTGCCATTACAATTTGGTTCTACGAACTTACATGTCCCTATATTGTCCCCGATCGCTATGAGAGCTTTCTTACAACAGAATTGTAACGGAAATTCTTTCAACTTCACCCATAGTAAGTGATTCATTGGAGCATTCTTGGTCGGGTGAAAGGCACAGTCCCACTTATGCAGAGCTAGGAAACTCCTTCCCGAAACCCATGTGTTTTCCATAACCATCGCTACATCTTCCTCCTTTAATAGGTGAAAACAATACCATCCACTTTCAAGCTTGCTTATGGCCGGCTTGTAGCCTAGCTTCAGCTTCCATTGACCCATCAACCACACCATAAGGTCACCTTTTCTATAATCCAGGAATTTCCACCAGCCGACCACCCCCCTCTTTGTCAAGCTTTCCAGTCTCTCCCATAGGACGTCCGAACCAAAGCTTAAAATTTTTATGTTTTCAGTGGGTCTGATAGGTTTTGATGCATAGCCCTGCGACTATATGGAGGGATTTATGACTTCCCCATCCCTCAGATGTGTAGAGGGACCCAAACCTAGATTTCCTTCCACAGATGGAATTCGCGAGATGATCGAGCATCCATGACTCAAAAAATCTAACTCCTCTTCCGTACCTAAGTCCCGAAGGAACGCCAAGTCTAATGGGTCCTCCATGCACCTGGAAATGTGGTCCTCCAGGTGTCCCATCCCAAAAAATCTTAAAAAAATAAGAAGAGAAATAATAAGTGAAAACACATAACCAAAGACCATTCATTAAAAGGTTGGTTGTGTATAGTACTAGGATCTCACAAATTCCCTCCACCCGTTACACCCTCCCTGTCCTACCACCCAGCCACCCTTAAAGCCATAAGTACGATAAGGATAGGAGAGTGAAACAGTTAGTAACCACCCGTCTGCCAGAAGTGCCTTCAAGTCATTACTACCACTGTCGGCTTATCATGAACTCCGGCTTCAAACAACGACTAGCACTTCCTTCCTCAGAAAAATTTAAAAATATTTAAATTCTGACCCTATGCATCCGATCCGACCGTCGATAAAACTAGAAATAATTTCACCCTCTTTTGAGCAGACACTGAAGATGATCACAGACCTCCCCTGATGCACTAACCTCCCCTTCAAATGATAAAAAAATTCAAGGCTACAACTAACTACTCTTTAAAGACGACTTCTATTTGACAAGCTTCTATTGTCTTCAATAAAAAATGCAACTATCAAGGTCTAGAAGATCCTTAACACCTTAAACCGTCCATATCTATTCAGGTGTAGTAAAAAGAGCTCCAAAGGTTCTCAAGGAAACAAATAGTATCAGTCCACAATGTTAGTGAAAAAACTCGATCAGAAACCATACCATCTACATTGGCCGTCTAACTCCTCTTTCCCCTGGCATCTCTGGACCATAGTCCCTGATACCTTCTTCGCACTTTCTTAGACACCTTTTTCAACATTGCCGAGAAGTGTGTGAATTCGATTGCTCCAAATACAGTGACGAAGAAAACGATCAGCAATAGATGAGTCTGCCATATCATAAGAATTACTAGTGTGAGGAAGGATGAAATGGTGATCATAACCCCAACCATGGCTATGCCTACATCCAATTTACAGACCAGTCAAAACATTAATATATAAATTTATATAGGATTGAATGTGAGAACTAAATCAATCAACTTTCTAAATTTTCTAAAAATCATATCATAAATATACACAGAAATAAATAATCATACTATAAATCATCTTCAATCCCTTATATTTGGAATAAAAAACACATCCTTCTATTTCTATCCTAACCATTATGATCCACCAGACACATCCACTAAGTGTCCATTCATTTTAACCATTTTGAATCACCAACACATTAATTCACTGACATATCAGGAAGCACCCTGACATCAATTTCTGTGAAATAAATTTTAAATGAAAATTTATGTTATATATTTTAATTTAACAATATTCATACATACTTACCATAAGCATTGTTGATCTTGGTAGTATCTTGAAAATAAATGGTGACAATGACCCATGCCACCATGAGAATGTAGTTGATTTCTGGAATATACACTTGGCTTTCATGTTTTGAGGGAGTTTACACCACGGTAACAGGTGGAAAGCATCCAAGGGACATGGAATTCTTTATGATAGAAAAATTTGCAGAGATCATGGTCAGGCTTGCAATAGTAGAAGCAACAATTTCAACTGCAAATATTGGCCAATATATAGTCCCTGTTACAAAATTTGAGTCATTCTATCATTCGAAAAGGTGAGCTCAGTTTGAAACGTTATTAAATATTTAAAATTATCCAGATCAACAAGAGAGGACTCGCCCTCAAAATGTAAACAAAACAAAACAAATTAAAGGATATTAAGTTGTAAACAAAACAGAGAAAATTAAAGGATAAGTGAAGTTACTTGGAGTAGATTTGTAAAATGTATCTGACACATTTTGGGTAAAATTCTTGAGATATGTAGCCCACATATGTGAAGGTGAGCTCATTTTGAAACATTATTAAACATTTAAAATTATCCATATCAACAAGAGAGGACTCGCTCTTAGACTGTAAACAAAACAAAACAAATTAAAGGATATTAAGTTGTAAACAAAACATAGCAAATTAAAGGATAAGTGAAGTTACTTGAAGTAGATTTGTAAAATGTATATAACACATTTTGGGTAAACTTATTGAGATATGCAGCCCAAATATGTGCAGATTAAAGCAGGATAGACTATTCGAGTAAAGGAAATCTGATCAAAACGAAATGTCAGACCACTGGCATACATAATATTAAAATGTAATAGAAATCTAAATTTATTATACATATTGATCCATACATGAATTAAACAAACCGAAAAATGACCTAGGTCTGCAAACATAGCTTCAATTCATGTATATACAGATCTAACTTAAGAAATGAACCCCCATCTTTCTAAATTATTAGAAAAAATAATCACACAGATGGTAGCATACTCTATACCTGTTACACAGAGAACTATTCCTCCAAGTGAAATCCAAGCCCTTTGTGAATCTCTTCTGAAGTATTCAAAGTTATATTTTGGATATAAAGCTTGGAATATAGTTGTAGCATATTTGGTGATGTTGTAGATGCCAATGAAGGAAATAGAGGAGTACCATATCAAAATAGATGGAGCAACGAGTAACCAAATTTTTGGGTTCCAAATCTCTAGACATAGAATACCGTAACTAAGATAGCCACATATACCATAGCTACCTCCTTTGCAAATCCAATTGCAAATTAAATTCAGTTATTACCAACATCATTTTAAACATATACTTAAAGAGCATCTTGATGAGGGTCACACTTACTGTCGTTGATTGACTAGTCAACCTGTCGTATCCCTTTAACTGTTGATAAAACTATTGCATGGAAATAATATTAGCTTTCAATGTCATTAAAAACCAAAATCAGTGAGTAGAATAATGGTGTTTATAGCACGGATTTTGTCAATAATTTGAGAGATTTGATTTTGGTGGAGGAATAATACCTGAGATACAATGAGTGAGCACACCATCTCCAATAACCATGGAGGTACCAAGAAGGGCCAGTATGAGAAAAATTGTTTTATATGCATTACTTTTTTCTAAATATTTTTTTTTATTTTAAAAGCTCTTTTGAGTTGTCTACTGGGCACTGCAAGATTATATGATGAAAGTTCTCTATCCTCTGCTTGTTGATTAGGAATGACACTCACTTTTTCATGGCGACATATCTAGGAATAAAGTGCAAAATTCCCACCTACCATCTCATTAATATTAACAATAATCTTATATCCAGAATATCGAGAGAAAATTAATGTTGAAAAACATATTTTGGTTCATATTACATACCATCATCATTATCATTGGCCCAAAGTACAATGAAAATGTATTTGAGTAGTGGAAAAAGAGTGAGCGACTATATTATGAGAGACAGAGCACCAAGAACATCATCTAGATGACGAATTCCATCTGTGAAAGTGCTAGAAAACACATAATGGGGAAAAGTTCCTATGTCCCCATAAACCACCCCAATACTCTGAAAGGCCAGTTGGAGAATGGAGGCCACTGTGACCAGATTATGCAAAAACAACAATAGCAAGCTCTAATTGTAAACTAATTGACTAAACACCACCATCAAGATTTGTCTTGAACATCAGGTTAAGTATAAAGCTTTAATTACATTGTTCTTAATTTTCACGAACTGAGGAAGCCACACAATGATAATTCTACATTTTAAAACTATGGTTTCAAAAAAACTTATAATCAATGGATGTTATGCCACTACTAACATATTATTCTCTCTTCTTGTGCATAAAATGTAAGAACTTCAAGTTTATATCTTCTTGTCACATAGATTTTGAGAACCTCAATCTAAGTAAGCAATAATGCATTTGATATGATACCATCATACTTGGACTATACATAAATCCTAGAGATTTAACAAAACCTCAAGGATACAATATAATATATATGAATTAATTTTATTATTGATATTGACCTAGCCATGAACAACCATTCCAGAAACTGTACTCGACTCCAAATCTAAGGAGTCGACCTGATTGAACTAGCTACCATGAGAGTTAGCATGTGGTTTGTTTCCTTTTAAAACATTACCCTCTTCGTTCTCCACTCCATTAACCATCACCTCCATCTATAGGTCTGCTGCTTCCTTCGAGGCTATCTGTGCTCCTAGCCCCATTTTCTTCCACTTCGAAATATCGCAGATCTCTAACATAATGCAAATATATGAATCCCATATGCCATTTTATAATAGGTTTGCAAACCTTGGGCTTGGCATAATTGGAATGTTAATTAAATTCTAAGATTTTTTCCCCCCTGGCTCCTGGAAATTGTATCAATATTCAAAACATGTTCACCAAAAAAGTTAAGATTCAAAATAGTGTCAAAATTGTCGACTGAAACAAAATCTGCTGTGGCCACCTCCCAACTGAGGTTGCACTGGATTTTCCAAATCTTGACATGTGGAAATAATTCTGAGGTATGTCTGACCACAGACACACAGAGTACAATTTGTGAGAAAAATTTTCAATTAAAGGAAAGGCTTCTGTAATAAAACCATGGAAAACCAGAGATAAAAAATGTGTGTATATACATGCTGATGGTAGCCAATGATGCAATAGAAAATTCAAGTTCCATCATCTGTTATTGTTGCTATCTTTGCTTCACAATGGTGTTTGATCATGAGCTGACATTTCCTCATGACAAATTTTCCTAAAAATGCATATGGCTATCTTGACTTTACACAGAAAAAGAATGAACAAAGCTCAGCATTATATTGGAAAAAATGTATAAAACCTGATGATGGTAGCGGTAGTCAATTGCAACTGCACCAATTGCCTCTCCAACAAATCTGACAGTTTAGGTGTCCTAGAAATGCAGATGTCGCTGAAATTTCCACTCTAAAAGATAATGGAACCAACCGTGATTTAAATTGCCACCGCATGCCACCGCATGGAGAGAATGGCGTCACCCTCAAATTGAACAATTAAAATTTTAACAAATGTCACATTTAATGCCCAAAAAATTAGACTAGACAGATTCCAGATAAAGATGACGAGATGGATTCCAGGAAGAGATGAAAAGAGTAGATGAAACTGGGAGGTGATCTGATTCAAAAGGAAAGGCCTATCGGCCTAAAAATGGTTTAGAAGTTTGTATGGTTAAGTGGAAGGAGCCTCTTTAGGTGACACTGTTTAAGGTTAATTACTACCATTTAACTATTAGTGCACCATAATAATGGTAAAAATAAACACTTTGACACTAGGTTAGAGAAATAATATAGATATATCACAAGACTCACCTAGTCCTAAAGAAGACTGTAAAATTTTCTTAACTTTTTCAATTATTTTTATTGATGTAGATACCAACAAAAATTTTCTTTAAATGATTTTATGGGGAGGAAACTAACATGCATATATAGCTAGGTGGGAGAAACGACCCATAGCCAAGATTTTAAATGTGAATGATGTAAATAAGCCTGTGGTGGTTTATCATGGACTTAGAATGGAATTTTCAATCAATGTTCTTACTTATTACATTTGAAAATCTCAACTTCGATTTGACTATAACCTCAAAGTGAAACCATTTGAGTCTTGTAATTACATGATGGTTTCACTAGGGGAGTAATACCATACCACGTGCATTCATATTGGAGATATATATTGAGGAAAACATGACATAATATATTAAACCACATATGAAGCATACTCCAAAAGGAGAAGTGTAGGGTTTTAAGAGCTAGCAAACAATGCATCAATTAGGTCTCCTAGAGGGTCAGTAAGATCTGTTGTAGCCTAATCTGACACCAAGTTGTTCTCCACACAACTTAGACATGCATCAATATCATTAATTTTGAATCTGACATTCCTTAAAATTATCCTAATATCCTTCAATTGAGATAATTGTTGTAACAGTGAACCTATTTGTCCTTAAATACTAAAAGTGGAAAAGAATTTGTTTTCAAATTTATAGATAGAGAATTCAAGAAAAATATTCTTCTTTTGAAAAAAATTGTAGGTTCCAGAACCCCTATCAATTTGTCACTTCCCACATCCAAGTCTAAAAAATATGGGAATTCCCGAGACTCCTTTGATTCTAAAAATAATATCTTCTTACGCACCTCCAAGGGCACGAAATCAAAATAGGAAGAAATTGAATCACCTATAAATGTGTGACCATGTTTGACTCCAACAAGAACAAACCCACCCCTATGAATTTCCATGCATTCCATGTGTTGATGGGGAGGCATGGTGTCCAAAACGAAGAAGAAAGATAAACAACCGACAAAGAATTCTCAACCAAAAAAACAAAATCATGGGTTAACCACTGTTTTGAGTCTCAACCGAAACACAATGATATAAAAGGCTCATCCAAGGGTCGAGTGTAACTCACAACATAGGAGAGTCATAAAATTCATAATTGCATTCCACCAACACACACACCGATGAAAAATTGACCAACCCCAATCATGGGGGTGGGTGGTGCACCTCACATTCATTATAACACACAATTTTCATTCGCCACCCCACACAAATGCATTTAAAATGAAAGGATGTCAACTACAAGAACCAAGTCCAACCTCCACCATCATGCCACGTCATGAGCAATAAATAACAGATGTACCTCCCCATTTCACCTTCCAAGAGATTAGTTAATAACACCCCCATCAGGGAAGTTGATTGGCCAAGTCAACTAGAGAAATCCAACCAAATTAAAATGGATGGAGAAAAGAACGTGTTAGTTTTTGTTGGGTGGATTGGAATCAACTAATGCATATGTTTATTATAGGAGAAAAGGAAAAGAAAAACATATTAGTTGAATCAACATTGATTGAAGGATTAATGAGAGTGTAGGTTTTAAACCTTTACATTAAATCAATGCATAAAGATATTCTTTATAAAAATATAGGAAAACAACAACAAGCACACTTGCAGAACCCTTAATTGGGAAAACTAAGAAACATTTCACAATTTATAATACAATATTAAGGATATTGTGGCATCAAAAAATTCTAATCCATTTACTCATATTAAATCACAACGCTAAGGGCCTTGAGTAAAATTAGATTATAGACAGCCAAAAAAAAATGGTTTAAAAAAAAAGGCCGAAAATGGATAAAAAATAGTTCTATCTTTTTATTTTTATTTTATTCTATTATGGGGGATCTTCTCTTGAATCCAGAAGTAGTGGGGCTTTGCACTATTAGTCCAATGTAGTGCATCCCCCAAACATATTGCAAAACATGGGACTAATAATGAAAATCACATAACACATACCAAACATTATCCTACTGATTTATTTCTTTACATACAAGGAATTTTAGGTTTGCATGATTAAAATTTATGGTAACAATGCTCATTGTTTCTATACACCAAGAAAATCACACATTACTTGCAGAATTTTTTAATGAATTTGTAAAATTATTTGAAGTGTCCACCTTCACCAATAATACATTCTTATCTTCAACCATGTATTTGTAAAACCAACTCCACACCAAAACTCTACTTTACATTAGATTAATCACACATATAAATACATAAATAATTGGTTGAAGATAGAAGTTCTATCTTAACCACACAATAACTTAATTGAGAAATTCTCTCAACCAAACACTAATCTAGGAACTAGTTTAGTTAGAATAAATATCTAAGATCCAACTAATTAAAAATTAACCAACAATTACATTTAATGATAATGAACATCAATCAATATGCACGAGAAAAGTAGGAGTTAAATCTCCAAGTCCCTCCCTTAATGGGTGCTTTTATTTGATCTTATTGTCTAGAAAGTATTCATTAGCTTCAATAATTGTTTTCAAAATCACATAGAGTGAACTCTATCAAGTTCTCTCATAACCCTCATAAAGGTGTATTCACGAAGATCAATTCTCGAGTTCCACTCTCAAACCCGTGATTCACGGATATCCTGAAGTCAATTACTAAACATCATCCCATGTTGTCTCATATCCTCATAAGAAGACCACTTCCATGTTTTAAAAAATGAGAGATCCTTCCCTAGATCCACAAATTCCAAACTATATAGACAATGATCCATATCGAGCTTTACTTCCACTTGATCTCTTAAAATAATAGCTTCAAACACAATCAATTATCTGTTCGTAATATTTGAACTACTAGTCATTCTATGGACAAGCTTCCATCTACAGAGTTACATGGGTGTCAACCATTGTACTCAGTAGTTGTATAGGAAATTCATCTAGATACAGAATGTATCTAAAATAATTTTTCTAAAATGACCTCTTTATCTAATTTTGAAAGTTCATCATCATCAATAGAAATTTTTTAAAATTATTAAAAATAAATAGTTCCTCCAAGGGTTTTAAATCAATTTCACTTCTTATTTATCCTAAGTCAATTTTCTTATTGGATAAGATGATTTGAAGCCATAAATACCAAATTTTTTTGCATCTCTCAAAATATTTTTCACGGTAAGATCGTCATTCTTGATTGAGAGGGTTTAAGGGCATATTTAATGTGACAATTGAAGTGATAATAAAGAAGCTTTCCATATGCAGGGCCAAATTTCAATTCATTCAAAAAATGACTTATTTTCCATGATGTTAAGAGAATCAAACAAATCATAATATTCTCATTCCAAGTATTACACAATTATGATTTTTGCATACCTTCTTGTTGAAGGACTTGCTCCCACACTAGATGAGTCTATTTCCAAGATAAATTTCAATACACATGCTTCTACATTTACTTGTATAAAAAAATTCACCTCATTAATGGTGTCATTGATTTCCTCGCATTGTATCATTATACCTCCAAAAAATTGTGATCTTGTATAATCCTCAGCATATTACAAAACACGAAACCAACAAGGACCACCATATATTTAACTTCAGTACCTCGAGGTCCCAATTTCTGCCACAATATTTGATCTTCAAAACTCCCGATCTCATGACCTTTCATCCCCACATATGGTATATTCAAATTCATGAAAAAATAAAGAATAAAAAAGAATGATAGACAATTGCCTGGATCTTCCATTAAACTTGTGTTGCAAATCCTTAGATGATGGGATCGATGTTGGGAAAAGTTAATACTAGCATACTTAATAATGTAAATGGTTTGATCTATTTCTTCAAGATAATTAGGAGATAATATTTTCTCATACAAACATATATCTAAGCATATCACCCACACACATGAAGGATAAAAACTTACTCATTGTTTTCACCTATAAATTGTTAGATTCTCAGTAGTTTTTACTCTTCCACACTACACCCTCTTTCTAGTGTTGTGATTTATCCATGGTCATTGAATTGAAAATGATTTCTCTTGACTGGTACAACAAATTTGATGAAGGAATCTATTCAAGATCGATGGATTCAATCTTAATGCCTTCAGGGCCCTTGGTGGCCTTCTAGTTTGGCCTCATGGTTGTTCCCAATCCAACACATACCTTTAGGCCATGGAAGCATTAAGGGAAATGGTATGGAACAATGAAAAAACAACCTTTCAGTGCTCCTCCTATCATGCACTCTTCATCAAAGTAAAAGCATACCTAGCCACTACCACACAAAACACTAACCTATCTACTCTATTCTAACCACATGACAAAAAACTCTCACATTTTCCTCATAGATACGTGGGTCATTCCTTAAGGATTTATCCCGAATCCTAGGGCTTTGATACCAATTTGTAAAGCCAATTTCACACCAAAAATATAATTTACATTAGATTAATCACACATATAAATACGTCAATCATTGGTTGAAGATATAAATTACATCTTAACCACACAATCACTTAGTTGAGAAAATACCTCAACCAAACACTAATCTAGGAATTATTTTAGTAGGAATAAATATATCAAATCCAACTAATTAAAAATTAAAAAACAATTACATTTAATGATGAGGAACATTAATCAATATGCACAAGAAAAATAGGAGTTAAATCTCTTATTCATGTCTCTCACATGTCATATTCACGAAAAATTTTAAGGATGGAAATTTATCTTAAAGTTTAGAAACTTTGGTGAATCTTACTAGTCCCTAACCTGCAAAGTATAAAATTTTTAGCGATATGTTTGTTAAAGTATTCAAATTTCTAATGATTTTATATAGTCTTATAACCCCCGATTAGGGTGTGAGATGGAGGGAAATTTCATTATGGTTAGTTAATGGGGGTATTTTTGAGGCACCTCCCCTCCACCCTCCACATGCTCGAGGCATATGGAGTAGTGGCTCCATGCATGTGAGTATTAAATTCAATTGTTAAAGGTGGGAAGAGCAGTCGTTTTGGGAAGTTTATGAGAGTTTTTCGGTGTGAGGTTCGTAGTCTTTTGGTGAATGTGAGTTTCCTATCAAGGTGTGTTGGTATTGGGCTCAATTGTTGGCACAGGTGCAAAAGTGGATTTGGTCTTAGCTTCTCCTTGTGTTGGTAAATGGGTATGTGGCATGTTTTCCTTATAATCCCCCTATGCATCTCTTGTATTTTTTAATGGACTCGAGCTTGTTTGGTTTTGAAATTTTGAAGTTTCAGAGGAGGATGGGCTCTATGCATTTGCATGTGCATATATGGGACTCGAAGTAGGCCTTAAACTCTTTATTTTACCTTTGTCTATAATGTTTTGGATTTTTCTACCCATAATGGGGATAT
The DNA here is from genome assembly GCA_034641835.2 of Pinus albicaulis. Lineage (NCBI taxonomy): Eukaryota > Viridiplantae > Streptophyta > Pinopsida > Pinales > Pinaceae > Pinus > Pinus albicaulis. The sequence goes on along the minus strand of CM076581.1, from coordinate 765,573,049 downwards.
ATTTTCGGGAGTTTGTTGCTGGGGTATGTATCTATGATTATTTTCTGCCACGACCTTGTCTCGAAAGGGTTACGAGTATTCTTTGTCTCAACCTTGTTTCTGGGATCTGTCTCTATGAATATTCTTTTTCAAGGCCTAGTTTGTTATGCTGGGAGTATGGGAGTGGGTTAATTTTTCATGGGTTTTACATTTCTCGTCTCTGTGGGCTACATATTTTATATGTGATTTGGTTTCGTCTCTAGTATGCTATTGGGTTTCATCTCTGGTGTGCTATTGGGTTTTGTCTCTAGTATGTTACTGGGTTTTGTCTCCAATATGTGACTAGGTTTCATCTCTGGTTATGTTTCTGTGGTTTATGTATTTGTGCTTTCTCTATGTCCCATTAGTGAAACCTGATAATGTTTCTCAGGGTTAGTGGCCCAATTACTATGCCCTTGGGGTCGGACTAAGAGGTTGCATCACTAGATAGTATTGTATGATGAATCCTAAATAGGATGAGGGATACGACTGGGTTAATGGGGTTTGTGCCTCTATTCTGGTTGTTTTGTAGTGGAAGTCTGCAATGGATAAGGAGGGGGATGTTCCCTTGGGTTTTATACTAGAAAGATCTAGCTCACGTATCTTATCTGGAACGTGTGCGGTGTGATACTGCTTCCTAGAAGTCAGGTGCTTCTAGGCTCAGGCTACCACATACGCAGGTTATAGGTTTGGTTTGAGTTTCTCCCACAAAGTGCAGGTACAAGAACATGGCTCGATCAATGATATCGAAGAGGAAAAGTGGCCCAAGATGAAGGGGTTATGGAAAAATTACCACGAGGTCTCTAGCGCCCTGTCGACCCAGCTCCTTTGGGGGTAGAACTCGAGACTGCAAGTCAGTTTCAAGAATCATAAATGATGCACTTACAACTTAACATGAGGGAACATCTAAATAAATTTGACAGTTAATGGAAGAATGGGAAGAAGACCTGAACAAGAAGGCTGGCACAATGGAAATATATGCAGAGGATTAGCAAGTTCTGGTGCTAGATCCAGGGCACTCCTAAGGTTAAACCACACAATTTAAACAATGTTCTTGTATTGGTCGATGAAATGCATCTTGGAGAAAGCTCTGGAAAAAATCTCAGTGGATATGGCAGCACCAGTGCAGAGTTTTCCTAATTATAAAAAAATAATTTTAGAAGCTTCAATTCCAGCTGCAAAAGCGGGATGGAAGACTACAACAGATTGAAGAGCACATCCCTTGTATTCTTCCACAGACATAGCTCCCGGGTTCCACTGCTAAGGACTCGGCTCTGGCGAAGTCTGTGTCTGTCGATGGTGCTGAGTAGTTTGATAGTTGGTTTCGTAGTTTTTCATTTTCTGTATGCATGAAGACTTTAAATTTCAATATGTTGATAGTTGTGTTTTTAGGTATCTAGAATATAGGCAATTTAAAGACAATCAGACATATCTAGCTTGGTTATAAAGACTTATTAATTTTTTCTACTAGATGGCATATCACACTGTTAGGTGGCCAATAGACTTGGTTTCCCTCTTGGCAAGTTGAGGCCACCTGACGATTTGCATGTGGATGCAACTTGATTTTATATATTAATGAAAAAGGAAGGACCTACCAAGATTACAAAAAAAAAATATAGTCTCTATAAAAATTTGGAAATTTTTAAGTTATAATAATTTTATGATATAAAATTTGGGCGAAGCATTTTTAGGGAAAATTGAAATTGGAGAATCATTTTTTTGGAAAAAGAATATAAAATTAGCAAACCTGTGAATATTATCCCCTAAAATTTTCCCTGGTGATATTGGAGATCAATATTCTTTTTCTTAGTCTAATGATAAGCATGGTTCTTTGCTACAACGATTGCACTCTAACTATCATAGTTTAACTTTAACTTGCAATACAAATACAATACCTAAACAAAGTATTTGTAACCATATAACTTTTTTATTTGCATGAGTTGTTTCCATGTATTCAACTGTTGTTGTTTAGAACAACTATAAGCTATCTCTTTCTCATCCAACTAATTTTTCTTCCAAATATATTAAAAACATAACCACTTGTAGATCTATGTTATAGATCTCTAGCTCAATTTGTGTCAACACATCCATGTCAATCCAACATTTTATCTACTCTAGGTATTCCTAGGTAGAAAATTTCAAAATATGTAGTTCCATGCAATAATTGAAACTCCTTTTCACTCTTATCCAATGGTCCTTCCATAATCTTGACATATACTTGATCAAAACTGCCATAGTCTAGTATAGATAGTTGCATACATCAGACTATCAACAACACTAGCATAGGGACAATAGGAAATTCCCTCTCTCTATTCCTATATATTTAGACATTAATATGTTGATAAAGTTACCCCTACATGAATTGGGATCTTAATTCATTTATTTTCATGGATATTAGGCCTCTACAATGCTATCTCAACATATTTCCTTTGATTCAACCCAAGTTTCTTGTTTTATAAATCTCTTTTAATTTCCATGTGTAAAAAAAAATTTCCAACACCAAAGTGTTTCAATGTACAAGACCACATAATAAAATGATGGCCAACTAAAATGTAATATACATAGTGATTATCTTTGCTTGTTGATAAACCAAGTCTAAATATATAAGTATCAAACTTTTGATAACACATCCTTATAGTTTGTTTTATCCCTATAGGGACTTTTCGAACTTGCAAACCAACTCTTTCTTTTCCTGTAGTAAAAAGGATTCTAACTTTTTCATGAAGATGTCTTCTTCAAGATACCTATATGGGAATGTTGTCTTCACATCTATTTTCTCTACTTCATGATCAAAAGAAGCAATAATAGACAAAATAAATAAAATCGAATTTAATTTAGAAAAAGGAGAATATTTTCACCAAAATCAATTTCCTCCACTTGGAAATACCCCTTTTCTACTAAGTGTGATTTATACTTATCCACTTTACCTTTTCCATCCAACTTATTCTTAAACATTCATTTGTTACTACTGAAATTTATTTCAATTAATGGTTCAACTAATACCCAAACCTAATTCTTATACAAGGTGCACATTTCTTCGACCATGGCCTTCTTTCATAGTTTATCACCCTCTTAATCTGTTTCCTCCCTAATAGATTTTGGATAAACATTGGCAATAGATAGTGAAAAACTAGAATTAAAATTTGGTGGAAAATGCCTTTCCATTTTCCTTCTTTCCCAAACTAATCTCTTCAATATTGGAGTATGAGGTTCTTCTCCTTATTTTGATTATGTTCTTCTATTGAGTCAAATACTTCATTCTCCTTCTCAGCCTCCATTATTTATAGTTCTTTTTCCTTTATTGGGGTTCCTATTTGGGAACATCTTTAACCTCTCTAAAAATAACAACCGAACTGTAAATAGTCTTCTTAGTTAAAGGGTTCCAAATATCATAACCTTTTATACCATATTTATAACCAATAAAGACACACATTTTAGCTTAATTATCTAGCTTACGCATATTTTCCTTTCGAACATGTACATAAGCATCAAAATAAAAAATAAAAAACTTTAAGATATTTCAAAGGACTTTTACTTTCCCATGCCTCATGCAAAGTTTTTCCAACCAATGCTAATGAGGATGATCGATTTACCAAGTAACATGAAATATCCATCTCCTATACCTATAATTCTTGCCCTAACCAACACCATTGAGAATGCTCCTTGTTATTTCCATCAACATCCTATTACCTTTATACATATGCATGTTATTGAGGTGTCTATGTAGTAATATTTTTCAGTTCCATAACACACTTCTTACAAATTCCTTAAATTTATTCTTATGAACCTCTCCACCATTATCTATCCTAAACACCTTTATTTTATTTTTTGTTTGATTCTTCACAAGAGCCTTAAACTCTTTAAATTTATCAAATACCTCATATTTCTTTTAGAGAAAAATAAATCCCTTTTTTCCTTGACAAATCATTTACGAATGAAATATAGTGCACATATTTACTTAATGATGGAATAGGCATAGGTCCAAATACATCACTTTGTACTTGCTCTAATATTATGTTTTATCTTATAGAATTATATAAGAATATTACCTAATTATTTTTTCTTGTGGCATCAAATAAGAATTTTTACTAATTATATTTACGATATATGAAATTTAAAAAAAAAAAAAAATATAATGTGCAATTAGACATACCTTCAACCATGCCTTCACCATGTAATGTTGAAATTCCCTTGTCTCCAATACGCCACTGTCTTTCATGCTACATCATTTTACTTTTTCTAGAGACAATATGGCTTCTACCTTCTTCATTTCCACCCTTAATTTGGAAAGTCAACAAATGTTTAGAATTTTACCTCTAACTATATATACTATCTCACAAGATCCAAATCCCTAATTCATATGCCCATATTAGATAACAATCGCCAAATCTTGACTGAACTTAGTTTATAATGGGTCGAAAACCATTGGCCAAAAATAGATTAATATAGCCCAATGTTATTTTCAAGCACTTTGATCCCCCTTCAACCCCCTTATTGTGACATAATCTATAGAAATAACCAAGGAAAGATATGGTACATAGCCAATAAGGAGGTGTGAACCATAGAATTGAATGAATATCGAAGGATGTCAATGAGATGATAATTTATGTGATATTAATGTTTTTTCAAGATGATAGCTGGTTTTCGTTACCAAGGGAATATGAACCATTAGTTATGGTAAGGTTAATAATTTATCACTAAATCTTGTATATGGCCCATAAGAAGATATGTTTTGGAATAGAGTTAGGTTATAATGTTATAAGAAAGGAAAATTAAAGTTCATTGGGAATTTAGTTTAGGGTTAACAATTGAGAGAGAATAGGCTCTTAAGGAAAAAAAGGAATTTGAATTTAATTTTTTGGAAGATTTAGACATTATAAATGAAATACCATGGATGGATATTCCTAGTGGTTGTCCAAATTTTCAATTGTAAGTATTTGTTGGTTAATAAACACACATACTAAAACTGATATACAGTTTCTTCCCCATCATGGTTCTCCCTAAAATCATTGTTATATTTTGTGATGAAAATTGTGTACCAATGCTTGTTTCTTTGTTTCGTTATTATTTACTTAATAAACATATTTACGCCATAATATTTGTAGTATATAGTAATCTTAGTTTAATGGAATTTTTGGTATAGTTATATTGAGTTATTATAAAAAATCATCAAACAATCACCACCTATCAAGAAGTGGTACAATGTGCTGTAATTAATGTTGTGTGATCTCCTAACCTCATTCATGACAAATTACAATCATATCCCACAATGGAAATAAAAACAACCCACTTTCAATGACTTCATCAGATCCATTCAACATTATTTTTTAATGTGACAATCATATTATTTTTAAACGAAATTTGAAGCATTTATAGATTCAACATTTTGGTTTTTAAGTGCATCATTTTTAGTGAGATTACATGATCAACAATTGAGGGCGACAATGCTAGTTGTTTCTCTACACCAGGAAAACTTCTTAGTATTGACAAACTTGGTCCAAAAATCTCAAAAAATTGTTAAAGAGTCCACTTTCACCAATAATGCCTTCATTTCTTCAGCCATGTCTCTCACAAAGTGTTATTGAACATCAATATGACTTGTCTTAGAATGAGAAGTTGAGTTCTTTTCTAGGAAGATAACACTCTAAATCTAACAATACAACCTTACAATTTACTACACAAACCCAATAGTTGAACAAAACATATGTAACCATACAATGTCCTTACTTACATGAGTGACTACCATGTATTCAAATTCTATAGTTGAGAGTGGCTTGCTCGCCCAATTCATTGCTCCTCTAAATAGTTTAAACACATAACCACTTATAGATATTCTATAACCCAAATGTTTAGCCTAGTTTGTATCAACACATCCATGTATGTCCATTACTATATTTTCTATGGGGTTTTCTTGATAGTAAATACTAATAATCTATAGTTCCACACAAATACCTAAAAACCATCTTTATAACTATATATGATTCTTCCATGTTTTTGATGTATAATTTCTCAAAAATCCCATTAAATTTGTATTCCTGATCTTAGTGCAAACCATTATATACATCAAACTACCAACAACATTAGCATAGGGAACATGACACATGTCATATTCCTCTTCATGTGTCTTAAGACATTAATCTATAGATAACTTCACATCTATACAAATAGGGACCTTAATTGATTTACATTCTTGCATATTAAACCTTTACAATAACATCTCAACATATTTTCTCTAATTCAACTAGAGGTTCCTATTTGTTTAACCTATTTTAATTTCTATGCCAAGAAAATAAAATTCCAACGCTGGGATATTTCATGTCAAATTTAGATGACGATTGACTTTTGACATATTTGATCATTTATTATTTTTTCTAAGCAACAAAATATCATCCGCATAGAGTACAACATAGATAAAATTCACCAACTAATTTAAAATGCACAGTGATTATTTTTTCACCTAGTGAAACCAAGTACCAATATATAAGTATCAATTTTTTGATACAGCATCCTTTGATATTGTTTTAACCCATTGAAGGAAATTTTTTAGCTTGCAAAAAGAAAATCTTTCTTTCCCTTAACTACAAAACCTTCTATTTCTTTTGTATAAATTTATTTTTTAACATCCCCACATTTTACATCCAGCTTCTCTACTTCAATATCAAAAGAAGAAAATAATAGAAAAAATAAAATTTGTGGAAGTTAATTTAGCAATAGGAGAAATTTTTTTTCTATAATCAATTCCATCTAACAAGGAATATCCTTTTTCTCCTAATTGAGCTTTGTATTTCTCCAATTTCGCTTTTGTAATCAACTTATTCTTAAACACCTACATGCCACTAATGAGATTTCATCGAACCAAAAAATCAAATAGATTTTAAGTGCCATTATTATCCAATACTATATTTTCTTCAACCATGATCTTCTAAAAATTACCATCCTTTGAATCCAGTCCCTTCCCAAAATTTAAGAGATAATATCACTGATAGGAAAAGAAAAACTAGAAGGAAAAATCCAACGAAGTATTGTTTTCTAGTTGCTTTCTCTTTTGAGTTGATCTCCTCAATATTAAAGTATAACATTATTTTCCATCTTCTAATGCAAGTTCTTCTAATAATTAAGATTCTTCATCCTCCAACTCAAGCTGTATTATCTCTATTTATTTTTCCCTTGGAAGAATTTCCTATTTAGCAACATCTTGACCTCTCTAAAGAAATTATGTTAACTATAAAATACCTTGTTATTTTTTGGGTTTCAAAATTTATAACCATTTAGACCATATTTATAACCAATAAAGATATGTTTTTCAGCTTTATTATCTAGCTTACTCCTATTTTCCTTTATGTACTTAAGCATCATAGAAAAAAACTATGACATGTTTAAGAGGTATTTTTTTGTGATTTCTACCTCTTGCAAAATATTTTCAACCAATGCCAATAAGGGACATATATATTTACCAAGAAACATGTAATATCCACTGCCTTTACCTATAATTCATGTCCTAACTTAGCACCATTAAGCATGGTCCTTGCATTTTCAATCAATGTCTTATTCATCCTTTTTACAACCCCAATATATTGATATGTGTGTGGAGTAAACTTATTCCTTTCCAAATTACAATTCTTATAGAATTGCTTGAATTCATTCTCATATAACTCTCCACCATTACCTATCCTCAACATATTAATTTTTTTTTCCATTTGATTCTCCACAAGGGCCTTAAACTCTTTAAATTTAATAAATGAATTATATTTTTTTTTAGGAAATATGTCCAAATGTTCTATGAAAAATAATCTATGAATGAAAAAAACTACACAAATTTAACTAATAATGGAATAAACACAAGTCCAAACACATTAGTGTGTACAAAATCTAAAATTCCCTTTATTCTTGTAGCACTAGATGAGTATATTACTATATTCTCTTTACCATATATTAATTTCTCATAGAAATAAATATATAACATGCAATGTGACCTACCTTTACCATGTAATTCTCAAAGGAACTTCTCTAGAGTATATCCCAATATTTGATGCCATAACATTGTCTTTTCTCTAAGCCAATAGGGGTTTATATTTTTCAAATCCACCTTAGCAAACAATGACACTATTACACCCATTAGTGACAATACTTCCTAATATATTTTATAGAGTTCTAGACCAAAATACCCTTAGCAACAACATTTCTCCTTAAACCATCCTACATGTTTCCATCACTCATCTCAATTACAGATATTAAGTTTCTAGATAGCTCTGTAATGTGTATTACCCCATGGAGAGTTCTAATACTTCCATTCTAGAGCATCTAGACTTTTCCTATTCTTGTGATTATAGATCTTGAGTCATCTCCTAGGGAAATTGTCATCTCGACCATACTTTTCATATTCAAAAAACCATTCTTTATGGAGAGTCATTTGGAAATAATCACTTCTGTTAATAAAAAATACATCATTATCTGCATGTTTGTTTAAGGAATCTAAGTACACATCCCCTCCTCCCTCTCAAGAGGCCTTCCCTGAACTCATTAGAGAACTTTTGTGGTCTAAAATGGGCCTCCTAAAAAAAGTGTACAACAAAAATAAACTTTATAAGAACCAATAAGATTCAAGATGATGATGTCAACCATGGGGGATGATTCACCATTTTTGGGGTAAAAAAGTAAAAAAAATAAAAATAACAAAATAATATAACTACAACCTGTATTTTCAACTTATCTCCCTAAGGTTTTACTCAAATTTTGAGCGGGAGTACTCATTGGATGCAAAATTTAGTTCCTCATCTTTGGAGTACCCATGTTACATACTTTCAATGGACCTTGCTACATGAAAAATGAGAAAAAACATGAAAAAACATGATTGCAAGGTCCATCGAAAGTATGCAGCATGTGTACTCCTTAGCTGAGGAATCAATTTCTGCATTTAACAAGTGTTCTCGCTTGAAATTTGAGTAAACTCATAGGGAGATAAGTTGAAAAAATAGTTTTTTCTTTTTTCCCTCTAAAATTTGATGATATAATCTAATCTTATTTTACTATTTCCATTATTATTTTATAATTTCCTTAGGAGGCTAATTTTAGACCTAAAAACTCCCCTAATAAGTGGAGGAAACATTATGAGGTCCCTTCCCTTAATTAATATTCTTAGATATATAATCCTTCTTGTAATGATTTCTTTACCGCAATTCCAACATTTTCTTAAGGATTTTCCTAGAGATCTACATCTACCTCTAGATTGATATCTCCCACTTAACGAACTATTTTTATTTCTATCAAGGGAATATCCTCTTATAGATAAGGACTGCATGCTATAACTATCCATGGTTTCCTCTCTATTTATTCGAATAAAAAGGATGAAACCACATCATCGAACTTTAATGTCACAATACTACCAATAACTACAACCAAACTATTCCATGAATATGACAATGAACATAGTAAACTAATGCACTTTCATCTAAAATTTTAATATCCACATAAAAAATATGACTTACCATATTAGTGAAGACATTTGGACGCTTTATCACTAAGTATCCATCATTCATTATTAGGAGGTACAAATTCTATTGAAGTAAAAGTGTGTTTAACAAGCACCTAGAGTGGCACAAAGCCTCTAACTTACCCCATTATGATTTTTTGTTCTCCTGAGATATTGGATAACACTAAATATTAAACACACAACTAGGTTGTGCTCTTTGTCTTCCTATCCAACTTCATATAGTCTTCCATTTATATACCCATAGATGCAATACTAATATTCACAATGATCCATTATTCTTTGTCTACCAAAAGATCCTCCATGTTGAGCTTTGATAGCTTAAAGCTTTGTCCATTAATTTTTTTTTATCTCAATTTTTTAACTACGTGTCATTCTCTTCTAACACAAGAATCACCATTGTAGTGCTCCATTTAAATCCAAGTTCACCACATATCAAGATAATGGAACCCCTAGCAGCAAATAAATTCCCTCTGAAGCAAATAAACACTTTGGTACCAAATTTAGGTTTTAAACCTTTATAGAAAATAAATATAGACATAGATTCTATATAAGTAGAAAATTGAACATTAACAATCACACATAATACTCAAATATATATCCTGGAAACCCTTAATCAGGAAAGACAATAAATGTTTAGAGTTGCACCTCTAATTCTAATTATATTAAATTTACCATTTATAATACATTATATAATATCCCATGGAATATATAATACTAATCCATTCATGCATATTATATTGCAACCTCAATTAATTATCCAGAATTAGAAAATCATATCTTGAAAACCACCAAAACTGGACATAATTTTTTTCCAAAAATATTTTTTAAGATATTCTCATCTGATTCCTTGGGAAAAGAATATAAAACATACCTAATAGAGCATGTGTGGGGATAGGAGGAGTATCATCATGTTTATGGCTAGGGTTGGAAGTTTGAGCTACCTCATGGTTGACATGTGTCTTATTAATCAAGATGTAGTTACTAAACATTGGTTTAATTTCTTAAGGTATGACATGATGCACAAATTCACCATTGATCATTAGGCCCCCCATTTTCATTCTAGTGGATTCATTTATTAACTTGTTACTTTTATTATTTTTTGCTCACAATAATTGAAAAAACTTTATTTTTTGAAACCTTATGCTAGTTGTGAGGTTCCATATAATATTGAATTGATTTTTTAGTCGGTGGCATGAATGAATGGATTAGATAAGGACTCAAAAATTCCCTACCACATTGACGTAGGAAATTTGGCAAGATAAACCAACTCTCAATCTTTGTAGGAAGGCAAAATACTTAACTTGAATATTAGTGCATATACATAGACACCATTCTAGCAATAATTCCTCATTTCCTTCTGGTAATAATGGATCCCCTCACAATTTACACCACTAATTACACTAATAACTATTAATACAAATAACATATATAATTAAAATAGCACAAACGTTTTAAACAAAACATTGTAGGGAACCCTAATAAAGGTTTCTCAAATCCCTAGTAAACTAGTAAGTATACAAGTGCATCACATTTAAGATGATTCAAATCGTACATTTTCTTGCATGAAATTAGCCAAATTCCCAAGAACATTGATGATAATTGGTTGATATAACCCCTTGAACACACACACATGCATACATGGTTATGGTGATGTTGATGATACTATTCATTAAGACCAACAAAAGTATATTGAACCTTTATAATGGAAATTAAATATTAGATTTATTATATTGATTCAAGCTAAAGTCACTTGTAAATGAGATTATGGAGCTCTATTTTTGTTTTACTAGTGGAATTGGCAACTAGATTGGGTTCATACTCACATGACATAGGGTAAATTATGATTTCTTTTGCTATAACCTCCATGTATACCCATACTACCCACACATGGAACACAAGGCTAATCAAGGTTTGAACCAACAATATCACAAGAAGTTCCTTAACAATGCAAAGAGTACTGCCTCGCCAACTAATTTACACTTTCAGGGCTTTCATATAGAAGTGAGAAAGGGTGGGGTTTGGTCCACTTATGTGTGCACAAGTTTAAATATCATTTAACATAATCACTTTAGGTGCAGCCACAAATTCAACCACTACCTCAAGGTGACCTCATGGACTTATGCTAGCCTCTCATGGGAATTGAACCTTTCCCTGCATTGAAACTCTTCTCAATTTCCATAAGTCTCCATCATTCAATCCAATCCATTTTTAACCTATTATAAATAATAATGATATTGAAAATATTTTGAAAATAATATTTTATATTTTAAGACCTGAGGATTTAGTTGGACGAGTCCTTGTCTTTAAAGCACCTCTGCTATTGAGAGGTCATAGGTTCAATTTTCTCAACACTATTGGGGTCAGACTACAAGATTGAGCTAGCACAAACTAATCCCTTTGGGTATATCTTCTTGGTACAATTATTCCATGGATGTAGTGATCATCGTTCTCTAAACACAAACAACGAACACACACACACACACACACACACACACACACACACACATATATATATATAGAGAGAGATGATAATACTTTTCAATGTATAAATTTATAACAAGATTTTAAATAATTTTCAATATTATTACCACTCACTTTATTATAAAAATAATACTAATTTATTCTTATTTTTACAATATATTGTTTTTATCACATATTTGTTACACATTATTTTGTCATGTTTATGGAAATTAATGTCATACCCCTATCCTTGTCATCCAAAGCATTATTTCCATTAATCCCTGAAGAATATGGAAGATTTTCTTTTCCCTAAAAGATGAAAACATTGTTCATATCCCTTTAAAAACCCTATTCCAAAAGTATGTCGTTGGTTGCACATCAACAACATGGGACATAGCTAATTTTCATAGGTTTCTCATTCAAAAGGTGCAACATTGTTTTTACAAAGGAAAAAATAAAATAATTAGAAGCTTCTAGAAGATAAGCCTTGTGGATGGAATCTATCTTGATTGATTTGGATCTTACTCGCTACCCTCATTTGGCTAGATCGTAACCTCCTCTTCTTATCCTCATACAAATATAACCATATTTCCTTGACAGAGGGTTATTGCTTGATTTTAGGATGGCTTTGGCTCTAAGATTCACATTGAAATGTTTCTAAAGTATCCAACTTATGATTCTAAAGCTTTTGAAAACAAGGTGTTGAGGTGAGGAATAGTTGGAAGGGGGCTCTATGACATCAAGGCATTAGGTTGTAACCACTTCCTTGTGAAATTCCAATTATATATTGTTTCCCATAATCATTGTATAAGTTTGATGGTTTTTGGTATATATCTCCTTGATCATATTTATAATTCCTGTCAAATTTCATTTGGATTAGATGTGTTATTTTTCTTTTTTGTTTATGTTTTCTATAGGTGTTTTTTTCGTGAGCACTAATGACAAGGGTGGAAGCTACAAAATTTTTAGTAACTAGAAAGGACAAACTTCGATAAAAAGGTATGAACTTCGCATATCACTTCGTTCATTGGTATTTTCATCTATGATTTGATTGTAATAGACTTAGGAAAATTCATATATTTTTTATTTTCTTTGTTCTAGATCTAGGTACTAGATCTAGGGAGATTGGTCTAGTCCGCAAGAAAAAAATTTCCGATAACAAAATTGGTGACTCCACTGGGGAACGATCTTTAGATCTGTTCTCCAAGATTAATTTCAACTAATGTAGCCTTTTTTTTTTTTCTTTCTGAGTCACTGGAAATCCATATCTGATTCTTAAACCTTGGATCTTCTGAGAACTTGGAAGCCTATTTTACTTTTACTTAGTTTTTTGCACCTGTCACACCCTCCTTTGGGAACCAGTGCGAAATTGTCACACTTTTATAGTTTGAAGATTGCAACATAGCCTACTTGTTATAATGTGTTGCCACCTCGAACCTACAGCACTGCCTAGAAAATCATTTTTTCTGAAGGTTTTTCCAAATTGATCTTAAATCTATGTCTTGTATGGTTTTTTTGGTGTGTTTGATGCTTCTTTATAGTTATATTTTGCAAACCAGGTCTCCTTTTGTGTGCCATTTTTCCTTTCTTGGATTTTGTTTGAAATTTTCATTATTTGTTGTTTTGACATAGTTGTTTTTCTTTTTATTTTGTAAGTATCATAATCTCTTAGGCTTGATTCTTTTATTCAAATTTTAGAGTGTCTTTGTTTTATACATTTAATTAATTATTCTAAAGTTTTTTGTCTGAATTATTTTGTGAAAAAGAGAGAAATTTCCTTCCTTTTCCTTAAAAAATTATGATCCATAAACTACTGTGGATATTGCACTGGTGAATATGATAAATTTATATTTAAATTATGAAGTTCTACACTATTACATTTTTAGTAGATTTCTGGATCTATAATTCACTGTAAATTGTGCATGCATGCAAATTTAAAATTATGTAGAAAATAGAGAACAACGAAATAAAAGCTCACACACAAACTTGACACAATATTTGACCTAGGAAACCCTTTCAAGAGAAAAAACTAGCTGGAAGGTGAGGTCACTCTACTCACTTTCTCTGAATGGAAATATGGTTGAAAGTACAAAGAAGTATGGTATTTGTCCTGTGGGCTACAACAATGCATAAATCCTTTATATGTGCTCTATCCCCTATCCCTCTCAACTTTTTGTCTCAAGTATTGAAAAAAATGCACTTCAAAGAATGTAACCCCTTTTACTCCTAGTGGCCTAGTTATAACATAGCTCGATAGATTATTAGTTGTTAGGTTTGATTACCTCAACTATTAACCAAAGTTACAATATAGACTCTTTTAGAGTCTTCTACATCATAATCACATGGATATCCCTTTTCCCACGAATAAGCATGGGGGCTTCACTATATTATCACATGTGTTCGTGGCATACTAAAGAATACCCTTAATTTGACTACATATTGGAAAATACCTATAAAAATAAAATTATTTAACCCACAGCCAATGTGAACCCTATACACCTTCCCAATTTAAAAAACTCATACTTTCACTAGATATTGTAGGCATCCATTTTTTCATTAACATTTTTTATACCCCTTTATATTTTTTCATTGACTTTGAACTCCAGTTTTAGTACCTGCCAACATAAAAACCCTTTACCCCCTATTATATGCTCAATATATTATGCCATTTTTTCTCAATATATATCCCCCAATATTAATGCACATGGTATGGTATTTCTCCCCCAGTGAAGCGCCCCTGTGACTAATGGGGTTGACATGGAATCCTCTTGAATTATGGTGGTGAAAATAAGAAGGTAAACTTCTGAGTGGCATAAATTTCACATACGAACTTTGATTGGTGTGACTCTTACATTATTTGAAAGGTCCCTATGTGTAGAATAGGAAAAATGGGTGTTTTGATAAAGGAGAAAATTTTTACCTCCAAAAAGCATTATTTAATGCCTTAAAAATCTTCTAGAAGGTTTCATATCCCAATTTTCCAAATTGGGTCTCACTGATAAAAATGGTCATGAGAGCTAATTCCTCCACATTTTCCACTATAAAAGCATCAATATGGATGAAAAAAAAATTGATCTAATCCAAATCAAATTCATTTTTCAAAAAAGAAAAAATATATTCCTTGAATTGCATTTTCGTTTCTTAGAGTGAATTTTTCGCATTCATTTTGAGTTTTAATTCCTTCTTTGAAATCAAAAATCTTTTAAATTATTTCATTTGTATGAGGGAATACTTTTGTTTTCTAAACAAAGAAATTTTAAGTAGTGAATTGACATAGAATGCATCTTGGCATTAAACGAATTTGATTAAATTTAGGAAGTTTTGCATCTGGGAATATTAAAGTGTTTTCTCCTTCTCATAATATAACATTCATCAAAACAAAAACTTGCATTTCATTTTGTTGTATTAATATTTAGAGTCATGTCCAAACACCCTTTCGTCTACTCCATAACCCGACTTGTGTAAAAAAAAACATTAAAATTAATGCATAATAAAATAAATTTGAGATTTTTCATTTCTCTCATAGAACACATAAATGATTTAGGACAGATGTTGGTCAAACTCTCCCAGACCTCCTTGAAGGTGCCCCATGATTGTGAGGGTACTTGCACTATGCTTTGACCATTAATAAGGTCGCCAATGTAATTTTTTCACCCGCTCTATTATCTTTGATTACATTGTATTGTATGATTGGTTTCTTAGATTTGCTAGTTTGTGTTGTTTGTTTCCTTGTTTAGTAGAAAATACACATGTTTTTAATTGGTTATATAAATTCATAATGGCATAAAATTAACCTCATTGATAACATTGGATGTAGGGTTTACCCCTTGAACTAACTAAAGTTGCACAAACTGAAATTACAAACTTGAAACATCAAAACACGAAGTTGTACAACTTGAAATTATGGAACTTGAAACATTAGAACCTGAAGTGAAAGGCTTGAAACTATTGAAACTAAAACATTGTAACCATATATTATCAAACCTAAAACTTTTGAATTTTAGGTTTCCAAACCATAAACTTTGGAACCAAAAATTGTTGAACCTGTAACTTTGGAAATTGACATTCCTCCTTCAGTAGGTTTAGTGTCTACTCATTTACCAATTAGTCCTTAAGAATCTGTCTCTTAAGGAAATCAAGTTGTAACTTTTCTTCCACTTGGTATACTAGACATAGAGGTTGTTTCTCAATAATACATTGCTCCAGTTAATCCTCAAATAATTGATATAAGATAACTTTTTCTTGTTGGTATCTTGTTCTTACTGAATTGTGTATTGCATCCATGCGGTGAGATAATCCTTGGTATCAATATCTTATTGATATCCCTATTAACAATCAACCTTCACCTTTAGAGGTTGACACACATTATACATCTAGGATAAGTCCTACTTGTACACACTCCTTTATATTTTCTTACTAGTCCGACCATGCATCAGTCGAAGTCCACAAAATCTACACCTGTAAGTACATTAATGCAAAATTCGCCTTATATTGTGGGTAAATATTCTAATCCTAGCAAATATTCCATGTTTTTCATATATTATTTACCTATTATTTCTCTTAATCCTAGTGAACCTAGTCAATATTATGTTTATGGTGGAACTTCTATACCTATTTGGTATTAATCACTCAGTGGAACCTTTTCTGGAGTTGCTACTAGTCCCTCATTTTTTCATTATCGTCTTTGTTATACTAGAATTTTGTATGGTTTGTCTATTCCAAGTATGGTACAAAACCCTCAAACTATGGTTTCTTCTCAAACTTTTATGTTTGGTCTTTGTTATCGCTCCACCGGATCTCTAAGGATGAGAAAGAGTCCAAAAAGAGGTAACCACAAACCAATATTTTAGCTTGGTAGCTAGCCCTACCAAACTGGAGAGGGATATCTCCACAAAGTCACAACCAAGAGTGTTGGATGGATTAGGGTTTTAGGCTAGGTATGAGTACGACATTTTGTTTTTTTGAATTGGTTTTCTGGATGGGTGAACTAGGTCAAAGAGGTTACGTCAGGGCAAATAAGATTAGGATTGAAGTCCATTCAATGGGACAAGGTAGGTAGGAAGGCTGACACTTTAGGGTTTTAGGGTGAGATGAATAAAATATATGAGGTGCTAGAAACAACAAGATAATGCATGTATTCTTTCTAAACTGAAGAAATGAGACAAACTATGAATATTTTCCCAAAACAGAGCATAGAAGATGTATTATTCTTATCAACTTGAAAATCAACATATAATAGAAATGAAATGGATCATGGAGAGTAAAAAACATTCATACATATGCAACAAAAGAAGAAACAATGTTAAATTTCCATACCACAGGTATCCCAACGAAATAGTTGCAACTATTTCTTTAAATTTTTGCCAAATACTGAATACAATAGAGTCTCTAATCAATACAACAACATTAAACCTCTAAAATGAGTTTATAAATGAAATATATATTCATGAAAAAAATTATCCCAACCTCATGGGTCAAATCCATGAGTGGAGGAGCAGTTCCACCAAAATCTGAACTGAAACCTGGAGTGTAGGGAGGTCCAAGTGACTCATCCCTAAGTTAAGTGAACTAATTTGTTACACCTCATGAAGACTTTTTACCTCATGTATTTACCCCTAATTAAATTAAAATATTAAAATTACATTTACATCCACAAATTAGATTAGTAAAAACATGATTTGCTGAGGTGGAAATCAAAACTGTAGAGAAAATTCAGAAAAATCATCCCCTGGTCAAGAGCGCAGTGCCAAAGGAAGGAGGGAAACCCCATCTTGAAGCCAATATTTGGAGGGGTTCCCAGTGTCCAAATTGAGCTCAAGATAGCTCATTGGAAATATTATCCTGTCTAGTTTCTAGATCAGTGATTATTTTCAAAAATGGTGTTTATTTGACCCTCCAAAAATTCATTCTCCCAAGACCAGTCAGGAGCACAGTGCCAGGCTCAAAAAGAGGGCATAAACACGACTTTTTGGGTGTTTTTTGAAAATTTCACTGACCATTTTATCCAAAAAAACTTAGAAAAGTTTCTAGGGTGCATGTAATCACCATTCTAAATCCAATGGTGGTCTATGTTTGGCCATTGGAGGTCCCTAGGAAAAGTGCAATGCCTAGGGCGGTGCACTCCTTACAATCAAACTGTCTATGACTATCAAAAGTGCAAAAACTTTAAAATTTTCCAAAATTGCTAAATTTTTTTCCAAAATATGAAAAATGATTGTTGATGATGAGTTTTAATCATGGAGAGATGCCTCAGTAAGAATGTCAATCTTGTCTCCTTTTTTTTGCTTGGTTAGGGTTTTCTTATGATTCTCTTGTAATTTCTTGAGTTTGATGCTATAGACCTTGTTTATTGTGATATATCTGTTGGACATGTTTCTAAGAATATTTTTGTCCTTGTTTTCCTTATGGAGGAGTTTCTCAAGATGTATTTTGACCCTATCAAACTATATCTCTCTATCATCTTCGATCTCCTTGGCAATCCTCTCCTCAAAAGTGAGTTTTTCATCCTCAATCTTTTGTTGTTGTAAAGCCCTCTTAAGACCCCTTGTCTTTGGTATTGTTCTATTGCTTTGGGTGTCATGATGATCAGGGTCATCAAGTGGCATCAAGGCTTTACGTCTCTTTGTTTTGAGCAACTCTACCTCCATGAGTACTTGTTGATCTTTCAACTGCTTATTCTCCTACTCAAGAAATGAGATGACATACTTTTCTCTATCCAAATTATTCTATGGATATCTAATTTTGAAATCCTTCTCTTTGACAACCAATGAAGTTTCATAATCATCTTGTTGATTGAAGCCAACAAGGTCAAATTTTGTCTCTATCTCATGGACGTCTTCCTCCTCATGGTTGACTTCCTCATGAACATTTTTCTCTGTCATCTTTTCCTTTCCCTTATGTACCTTCTTTGTAGATGTATAAGGAAAGGTCCCTCCCAAAATCTATGGGGAAAACACCGGCCTATGCCCTCTCTAATATGTTCTATCCAATGTGATCATTTCATCCCCTTTAGTCATGTTGACCATATCTTTGCTAGGTTACCCAATCTAACTCTAAAAATGGTGATGACTATGATGAAATGGGTATGGTAGGTTGAGCTAATGAAGAAGTAGGTGATTGGGGCTGAGATGGAGGAATAGATGGAGGAGGATGAGATGGAGGGGGTCTTTCTTCAACATGTTGAGCTTGTGGAGTAGTGAAGATGTCATTGGCAATGAAAGTGTGCCATGAGATGTTCAACTGTTTGAGGTGATCGAGGACAATGATTTTGATGAGAGAGTGGTGAAAGAGGTTGTTCATCTACTAGTAATAATCTCTCCTTTATACAATGTAGGCCATTTTTTCTATGCTCCTGAATAGATAGTATGTGATATTTAGCATCTTAACCCTTGTGAATTGCATGAGAAATATGATGTGGTAAGTGTGGATTGTAG
The DNA here is from genome assembly GCA_034641835.2 of Pinus albicaulis. Taxonomy (NCBI): domain Eukaryota; kingdom Viridiplantae; phylum Streptophyta; class Pinopsida; order Pinales; family Pinaceae; genus Pinus; species Pinus albicaulis. Next base: position 765,553,648 of record CM076581.1, on the reverse strand, counting down.
AGAATCTTCCTTCAAAAGAGAAATAGTTCATGATGATTTTCATCACAGGAGCATACCTATCAAGGAGGTAATTGAAAGGAAAAACTCTCTTTCCTTCATTCTTGTACCTAGGCTTGATGTATGGCTCATAGTAGTGATCATCCAAGTCTTTAGCCATGAACCACTACTCACCTACATTTGAAATCTCAGTGGTAGCTGCAATGATGGTTGTGGATAAGGTGAAAGTCACACCAGCCAGGGTCACTTGATTATCTTGAAGGTTTGTTATGAAAAGTTTGCTCAAAACAGGGTGGTGTTTGTCTCTTTTTATCTTTTCAGAAAAATCAAAGCATATGACATGCTTTAAACAAGTGACAGTCATAGGAGATGCCATCAGTTCTTTGGTGTTTGTAATTTCAAGTCTAAGAATCCTTCCTCCTTTATGTGGCCTTCTTTGTTCTCTTACTTCTTCCTCCATGTAGTCTATGTTTTCCTCCTCCATGGATTTTGGTCTAGAAACCATAGGGATGAGGAAATGGGAGTGGGGATAGGTTTAGGGAGTGGGGAATGGGATGAAAAAATTTAGGGAGATAGGGGAAGGGTTTATTGAACTTAGGGAGGTGGTAGGGGTTTGAAATGTTTAGGGAATTGAAAATGATATTTTTATTACAGTTTTGATGGTAATGGGAGCCTAGGAAATTGAGGTCGCTAGGAATTAGGGTTTAGGAGAAAAGGGCTTAGGGAAAGCGATATAGTGTTGTAGGGGTAACTATAGGGTTGATTTTTATGTAGGAAGGGAGTGTGAGGACTAGGAAATCAAATTGGGAAGGAGGCAGTTAAACTAGGGTTTGTAGCCTAGAACTCTTCAAATTTTCATAAAAACCTAAATACCATGAAAAATTCACTTGAGGAATGGAAGGAGGCTGTATTTGCACGTCACTTACTTGCCAAGAAGTAGTGAGAACCATTTATGAAGGTTATAAATGATTTGGATGAGTTTGGAGGCCTGCTGAGAAAAAATGCCAGGAGCGCAACGCAATGAATAGAAGCACAACACCTCCTCTGCTAGGAGTGCAACACAATGAGAAAAAGTGCACCGCAATGAATAGAAGTGCAATACCACACCAAAAAATAAAATTTTCAACTTCTGAACTGGAAATTGAGTTGTGGAGGTGGTGGCTTGATGCTATGAGGGACAAATGAGAGTGGTTTTCAAGTCATGATTGGTTTTATACTTGGTGCATTTGATGAGTTTTCCTTTTGGACACACCTTTCTTTCTTCACATTCACCTTCAAACTTTGAAACTATATCCCTTCACTATGACTTCATTATTTACACATTGATCATTTTATGGATTGAGAACTCTTTACATTTTGGCATTTTGATGTTTTGTTGGGATGTGGAACTCTGAGTTGGCATCTTGGGAACCATGAAATTATTACAAATTAAATGACATAAAATTACATGATAAAAATTAAAAACTACATTTTGATATAAAATTACTCAGAAATATTATTTGCATGGTAAAGATAATTTATTAGATCACTTTCGTACTTGCTGCTCTTATTCAATGGAAATGGAGTATTAATGAAATCTTGAAAAACCCTAGAAACCTAATGAAACCTTGACTGAGTGGACTTCATGATGACATGACTGAAAAAGTGGTATGATGTCATGATAGATGTACCTTCAGTAAAGTATGAAAATGAGCCAGCAAGTAATGGAACTTAGGAAAAGTGAAATTTTTTGATTTTAGGGCTACCATCAATGAGTAAATTTTGGAATTATGACCTAGTGAAATGAAAAATTTTCTGAATGAGACCCTAATATGATATGAAAATAGGATTTTTTATCACTGATGGAAGGATGAAAATACTGACACTAACAATGTCCAACCAACATCTAGTAAAAAAATGAGTTTGATGTCTAGTGGGATAAGTTTTTCATAGTAACCTCCCATAGGATCTCTTACGTTTATTGGGGTCAAAATTTTGTATGATATATTTGGTTTACTGGGAAGAAACCTCCATGGGATATTTTCCTTATATTATAAAATAACCTCCCATAGGATATTTTCCTTCTACTAGATGGAAACCACCTATTGGATCTATTAATTCTACTAGAGGACCATCTCAAATAGGTTTTAGGGAACCCACCGGTAGTCAAATTGTTAGTGGTGCTCCATTCTGTAGAATGATAGATACCCCATGGAATTTGGCTTATACAGGTGGAGATCAAATGCCTGCAAGCCAAGCTTTTCAAGGATTTTCTCCTCCAGCCTATGCTTGTGGAACTGAAATGCGTGCGGGCAAACCTTTTCAAGGATTTCCTCCTCATGCTTATGTTATTGGTACTCAGTTACCCATAGGTCAAAATTTTGAAGTATTTCCTCCTCTAGCCTATTCTTTTGGAATTCAAATGGCCGTAGCACAACCTTTTCAAGGATATCCTCATCCATTAGCTAGACCTTATAGTCCTATGGGTGATTAAAAATATCCTTCTTATCCACAACCTACTTTTAATAAGAAATTACCATTCCTTGTGTCTTTATTCTTACTAGACCTATCATATATTATGAATGATCTTATTCTTGATCATCCATTACGATTGGTAATTCTGACCATATTACCGAATCATATTCCCAAATTCAATAGTAAACCCGATGAATACCCATCAAGCCATGTTATGTATTATAATTTGTGGTGTTCCCTGAACCCTTTAAATGATGATTCCATTTGATTATGTCCTTTATAGCACACCCTTGCTATTAGTGAAACTAAGTGATACGTTGAGTTACTGTGAGCATCTTTAATATGTTGGCTAGGACATTTGTATCCCTCCTCCAACTGCCAATTATTTATGAAATTGACACTAATGTATTAACTTCATTATGACAATCTATGTGTATACATATTTCAAATCATATTCATGAATGGGATGATGACATTGATTAATTAAAGCCTCTATCCAAGAACAATTACTGGTAGATTTGTTTGCAAACTCATTGCTTCCTCCTATTTCCCACGATGTCACCATGGGTTGCGTTGTGATCCGAAATTATGTAGGAATGAAAAATAATATCGATATAAAAATAGAAAATATATGCAATAGAAATATTCTCATTTCATTAATATCAAAGAACTAAAAGATGTGTACAAACATAATGGAAATAAACTAGCTTGAGCAATCATAGCTTATCTCTGAGAAGAGACGTTGAAGCTACATACCTATGAAGTATGTTACAATGAGGCTCAAAGGGATTTTTAGTATTGGAAAACATGGGAAAACCCTTAAAAACAAAAACCCAAACCCTAGAAGATGGAACACAAAGAATTTGTGGTCCCCATTGGGGTTAGTTGGGAAGCCAACTTCTTGGGGTTGTACCTTGGTCATATGATCTTCGTTTGGAGCATACGATACCTGATTGGAAATATATCTCTGGGTGCTATAGTATTTTTTGTAGGCCCCTGCTTATGGATATGGGCCTATTACGGACCTAGAAAAACTCCATTTAGTGGGTCAAAATAGCTCCAGAAGTTCAGGACCCGAAAAACTTCTAAAAATAGTAAATGATGTTATAATCAGGGAAACTAATGAATCCAAATGGGGGTCTAGGTGGAATAGAAGGGTGTTTACCAATATACACCTGGATCAGTTCTCCCCCCCTTAACAAATAATGGTCCCCATTGTGTTAAGAGTGCCCATAAGGTGAGGAAATTTTTGTTGAACCTGATCCCTAGTGAACCACTTCCCCTGGTGAAGGCATTGGCTTGCTTTGACATCTCAATATAGTTGGATCCTCTACTAGCGAGTGTTATTGATCTATGTGTCCATGATCCTGTTTGTTGTGGCCTGTTCAATGAAGCTTTGGTTGAGCTATGTTGGTGTTAGCTACTCAGCAACATCGGATGTGTCCAACAATCGGGGAAAGTATTGTTGCAATCGGTCCACATTAAATATTGGGTGGAGAACAAGGAACAGTGGCATGTTGAGCTCAAAGGAATTATCCCCTATAGACTTGGTGATGGTGATGACCCATACCGAGATAAGAAAAGCTTGCAGTGGGGCCCAACAAGATGATCCTTCTGCAAATGTAATGAAACTTTGTCTCCCACCTAGAAATTTTGTGGCACCCAATGTTGATCATGACGTTGCTTGTACTCGATATTAGGGTCCTATAAATATAGTGATCAAGGTATGGTTATCTGGATATTTATCCTAAGGGATATTGTAAATTATTTTTTTATTTTAGCTATTTTTATTCTTTTGAAAAAGAAAAAATAAGGAAAATAGTAAAAAACAAAAATAAAAGAAAAATAAGAAAAATAAAGAATACAGAAAGAAAAATATATAAAAATGAATAAAAAATAAAAATCCCTAAGGAGTGTGCTAATTAAAATGCCACTTTCAGTTTAGATTATGGTTAATATTGATTACTTAGCGTAAGATTTGTTTTAATTTGTAAATAAGAACATACATGCTATTTTTTCACTTTCTAATAAAGCATTGGTGCTTTGGGATGAACAAGATCATCCTCGCTCAGATCAATGGCAGGGGAAAATGCTTGCCACCACCTCCCTCTCGAAAGTTAATGAGGAGGGGAGGTAGGAAAAATGGTTTTAATGGAAACCGCCAATGACCACGTGGTGTCTCCACACTTATTTTGGGGTCCTCCCCTCCTTTACTGTTTACCATTCCCCCCCCCCCCCCCAAAAAAAAAAAAGAAGCATCGCCCACTCCCGCTTGCTCTCGCTCCATTCACAACACTCCACCTGTCACCACCACATCCATCCATGTCATCTCACGCCCCCCCCCTCCCCCTACCCACGTCATATTATCATTGGCCATTAAATTTTCCACCAAAATTTAGATAGACGTTGGTAAGTAATTCCCGCCAACGTTTACATCTTTAAATGTGATGCTCCAAAAATGGTAATTTTTTTGCTAAATATTTTTCCCTCTTGTTTTAAAAATCTCACCCTGCCCATAATTGTTCCCTTTTCCATTTCATTGTATCATTGTAGGTCTAGACCCAGATATTTTTTCCAGTGTACCAACACCTTTTTCAATCACCATCCTCTTCTATTATTGATCAAGAACAGTCGAGTAATTTCGCTTGAGTTTCCTTTACAGTTTAAAATTTCTTCACATAAAGGAAAAGAAAAAATGGTCATCGAGAGTACTGTATTGCCCTTTATTCCTAACTTAGATTTACTTCCTTTGGTTGACACAGAGTATAAGATAATGAAAACCTAGTGTGAGTTTGATTTATATGAGCTTGATAACTGGTCGAATCAATTTTTTTTATATAATAGTGATGAATTCAGTATCTGGGAGTCATTTTTAAGTTAGGTTACTTTTCCCCAGACTCATGTTTTCCCATAGTTTGTTACATGGTATCATCATAGGTACCTCCCCAACCAGAAGGCAATAATTTCCTAAAACAATGAAACCCTATTCTCAATTACCCTAGAAGTTATTTGCCAAGCCCTTCAGATTAATCCCCAAGATCCTTTACATCCATTTTCCACTGATCCACTTATGAAAATATAAAATATACTCACCTTTTCTCAAAGAGCCCATATATTTCACTATTTTCTACTTGAGAATTTTGAGTTTCCCAGAAATGATCCCCCATACTCTACTTCTATTTTCCCTGAAATTTCAAGGCAAGTTATTTTTATGGTTACTTTCCTATTAGGTTATCAAAAAGATCAATGGTTATATGAATTATTTTTAGGATTTTTGTCAGTATTCTCAGCTGGTCATAAGCCCATAGTCATTTTCAACTATATTCAATATCTATCGGATGCAATTTAGGATAATTTTTTGAAATTTACTATTGAAGGTGCATTCAAACACCAGCCAGTCCTTGTATATTTAACATTTTTCTATCAAGAAGATAGTTTGAAATTTCAGTTGCAGAAGTTAGACGTGTAGGGAATACCACTATAAGTCATTCACTAGACTTATTTGGTGAGACAAAATTCAGAGGAATATATATTTATTAATTTTGTAGATCAATTTTTACATGTATCCTTATGTTTTTTTAGCAGCAATGTTATACAAATAATTTCACCATAAATAAAAAGGATTTAGCATGTTACAAAACAGGCCAAAGTTGGAGAATGGTATCTTTACCAAAATTATACATAAATTCAAATATATGGATGCGAAATCCCTCCCTATAGATTTCCAGTTTATGTGCCAATAAGAATATTTGCATTGGAATATATATGGAAAATGTTAAATATGGATGACCTAAATTTTATGTCAAGAAAAAATAAAGTACAATTCAAAATGAAGGCTCATATCGGACCTTACATTTTCAACACTAGAGTAGCAACAAAAGAAGCAGATGAGTTAATAAATAAAATGAAATTCAAGTTGAGTTTCACATGGTCTTATGATCCATTAGGGGTAATTTCAAAATTGAGATTTGAGCAAGAGACCACCCCTTATGCACATACACCTAGACTAGAAATAGAGCATTATGCTAATCAAGAGGAGTGGGTAGAGAATACATTGCAAGAGGCTGAAGAGAAAATTGTCAGCTAGAAATCTCTACAAACACCTATTCCAAAGGACAAAGAAAATAAGATATTAAGGGAAAGTATTTCTCCTATAGATTCAGAGTCTCAAGAAACATACTTTCTCATTTTCAAGAGAAGAAACAAGACATAATTTAAGGCCAATACTAAGACTGATACAAAAAGTGATACTTAGATAATAATGTACAAGAGGAATCATTGGAAGAAAAGGGTTCACAAGATAGAGCCATAGTTTTTTTAACATGTCTTCCCACCACTTCATTTCCATATGTTGAGTAGATAATAGGGTAACTTGTGTATTCTACATCCCATATGGAAGTACCAAACATTTTTTCTAGATATAGAGATATTAAGAAGAAGAATAACACATCCAAGGATACAAAATACACAAAATTTTGGAAGCATACTTCTACCACTCAGCACAAGTTTTTTCTGCACTTGACACAGATAAGGTACATTTCCAATTATCCTTCTTGGAACATACAATCCCAATTCCTAAAATTGTAGAGGACTAGAAATCCTCTGTCTTTTATTTTGATACCAAGAAAATTCATGTAATTGTCCAAATTGATTTTCACAAACAGGTTGGTGAAATGATATACTCAATATTCACAAGTTCATCCATGTCATCCTCCAAGTTGCAGGCCTCTTTGAATAACATGAATTCAAAGCTAAAGATAGAGCGAGTGTCATCCTTAGCTAAAGATACCCGAACCAAATCTCTTGAAGATTTGGTAATTAAAATAGGATATGATCCCAATGACATCAAAGAAACTGAGGAGATGATAAAAACTAAAAAAAATTATATTCAAGCTATAAGAAAGCAGCTCAAGCTCCCGACCACAAAGCACCCACAAACCAAAGAAATCACTTAGTTGGAAACATATAAGGAAAATGTGCTCAGATTGATTGTTGAGAAAAATTTTCAAATTCAAAAAATACAGAATGAAATGGAGGCACTCGTGAAAGAAAAAGATATGTTGGCAGCTACATTTACATTATCACAAGAACAACAACAACAACTTCAATAGAAAGGACTGAAACATCTATTGCAGATTCTTCTGAAAATTTAGTAAAATATTTGGGAGATTTATAATTAAATAAACAAGAAAATGAGATATTTATAGCATCATTGAGAAGAATGGAGGAAAATAAAATCAAGGTTGACAATGCATATTTAGGAGAAGTGCAAAAAAATTTCAAACTGACTCAACAGATTGCAAAATATGAAAATCAATCTTTAACAACACAAATGTTGGTAGAGGCTAAACAAAGTATATGGCATAACATTAATGCCAATATTATAGAGTTGTGGCCATCATTTTAGATTATATTTGAGCAAGAAGTACTAGTACAAGATGTCAAAGCAGCAGTCGAAAAAAAAGAGTTGAAATTAAACACAAACCAGCATAAGCACACATAATTATCAAGATGTTGAAATCCAAGACTAAATATGACCTCAAAGAAATCCAAATTCAAGATAGAACAAGAAAATTCATGGAAGTAAAAATAGTTCTAACGAAGAAAAACCTTATGATACAGTCGGAAAACAAATGCAAAGAGTTAGAACTACAACTAAAGAGATTCAACATAAAATTCATTTTGTTGCAGGATAAAGGGATTCCACCTTTGAGAGATTCTAAGGGAAAATTGATTATGTTAGAGAAATAACAGGAAAATTTTTGTAATATAGTTGTAGATACATCCAAATTTGCCAAAATGAGAGTAAAAATAAGTGGAGAATTTTTCTTGGGAGGCCTACAATATGATCTCTACATTCAACATAAATTCCATCATCTATTCCTCAATAAGACAACTTTTCAAACATACACAGAAGTAGATGAAAGACTTCAAAGTATGGTAAATTTATCTATTCCACGTGAATAATGATGGGATAAATTGTTAGAGTTTGTTGAGTAAAATCAAACTGAAAACCTACGGATTGGGAGTGGTCAAATAGAAGAAGGATAAATATAGCTACAGTTAGCAAAAACACTCCTCAAAAAGTGAACAAAACATCCAAATTAGTCTAGGATTTCCTATAATAAAGTTTTATTTTTGAAATATATACATTGTTTTTAGATATTATTTTGTAATAAATTTTATTTTAAGTCCGAAATAGTTCGAGATAGACTATTTAAGTATTTTGTAAAAAGTATTAGAAAGGGTTGGATTATGTAAAGGAGAAGATATTTCTTTTGAATATAGGTTGTGTACTTTATCTTGAAGTAATCAATTCAGAAATAAAGAGGCAATATTGTTTTACGATCCTTGTGTCAGATAAATGGTGATGTTCTTCTCTTTTTCAAATTGCCTTTCCTTCTAGTTTTCACATCGATACTCTCTCTTTATTGTTAGCAAGAAAATGATGAACATAATTTATTCTAAGTAATTTTCTCAAGCTTGTTAAGTAAATCTAAATGTTTTCCCCCTGAGATTAAATCTAGAATTAATCTTTTTATGCTCTTTATATAAGTGATCCTCACTCTTATTCATCTCATACTTAACACAATAATTTTGTAAGATCCAAGATATTGGCTATATCGCCCTATTTCATCTACTTTATTTATTTGTAATTGATTACCAAATATTGTATGACTCCATTACCAACGACCTTTTCCTACATCTTACAACCAAAAAAAATTTAAAACCTATATTTGAATATTTATAGCTAGCCTAAAATTTAAAAGAATTGATTGAGAATTTTAAATAGAGATTTCCCTCTCTGAAGTTGGAAGGGCTAGATCCTTACTTTAAAGTGCTTGTGGTTACCTCTGCAGATTCCTTTTCAACATATGAAAACTACAGAGTCCTAAAATTTTGGCAATTGTACTAGGAACTAAAGCTAAATATACCCCAGTGAGTTTTGAATTGAAAGGTTTTAAATCTAATTCCTACGGGTAAGAGTGAATTAGAAAATTTTTAGGTTGAGTTCTTCATCCAAAAAGTTGTTCTTAAACAATTTGTGACAAGTTTTATTGAAAATCTGGCTTCCAAAAATATTTACACAAGGTCCCATCCAAATCCTAATCCTCTTACACTTGTGAGTGATCCTGAAAATTTGATCAAGAAAAATAACTTTGAAGAAATTCAAGCAAGAAATAGCCATTTTCCAAGGTCCCATTCATTTCTTGAAAGCCTTGTGATAATCGAAGATATTGAGTTTGACTTGCCTTTCAAGCATATTATTTTTAGAACCAAATCAAAAAAATTTGTCCCTGAAATAGACTTTGATGAAACCAAATTGAAATCATATATTTCTTCACAAAATTTTGTTATTTAATAATCTAATAAGGAAATATTACAACAGTTTGAAAATCTTGAAATTTTAGTAAATCAGTTAAATCAGGCTACCAAAAATCCATTCATACTTCAAAAAAATCTCATTTCTTCTCCTACTACATCATTGTCCTTCCCTTTGATTCATCCCTTTTCTATTTCCCCTATTACATCAGTGATTCATACTCTTTCTATACCAACTCAACATATCACAACCCCACCACCTTTTCCACCCCCGGTATCAGGCTCAACTATAATTTCATCTACCTTCCATACTCCAATCATGGCAGCTCGTTATTCCCCTTTGGTCCTGCAACAAGCATTGAATGCTATGCCACTAAACTATTCACAACACACACCCCAATTTGATGGCACTGGGCCTATCACTACACAACATCACATTGATAATATAAAGGATTTTTTAGACCTAAAAGAGTTTGATGATGATGATGTCCAAGTAAGTTTTTTTGCTCAAATTCTGGCTGGTGAAGTGAGGAAGTGGTATAGAGGATTTGTAGTAGGAAGTATTGCTAATTTACAACAATTTCATCAAGTTTTCCTTTCCCGTTGGGAGGTTAAAAATAATCCACTTCAAATTCTTGCAGAATACGAAATTTTAAGATCTCCAGGGGAGTCATTGAAAAATTATTCAGATAGATTCAATAACCTTTATAATGTTAATCCAACATGATTAAATCCTTCACCAGGGTTATCTTTACTTCGATATCTAGGTGGTTTTGATGTAGACATGGCCTATCAGTTGAGAGAAAAAAGTATGGCTACCTCAGAGGAGATGCAAAGAAATGTCGTCGGTGTAGTGGCTAATCTGCTAGCCAAGAAAGCTAAGTTGAGGTCTAAAAAGTGAGTGACTATTAAACAATAACCTTCTTCATCATTTGATGTAATGTTGGAAAATTTGGTTAAAATTATGAATATGATGGTGGAAATTGAATTTGACAGTTAAGGTTGTAGTAAGAGAACCACAAGGACATCCTCAGACCAGGAATCCAAATTTTAGATGACAGCATGATCCAGGTGGATATCGGTGGCCACCCGCCTATTCCACTTGGGGTCCCACCATTGTTTCTTTTAGTTTTTCAGTTTCCTTAATTGTATCACAACTTACTATTTTTATCATTTTTCAGGTCTTGAACTTCCAAAGTTGTTTTGAGGTACTAAACCACAATTTTTGGGAAAATCAGGAGCAAAATGGAAGTTCCTTCAATGTTTCTCACCTCAAAATATGTATTCCTCAAACAGATATTTGTAAGGATGTATGGTGCACATCAAACGAATATCATATGCCAAAGTTATGTCCCCAAGAAGTTAATGTACCAATTTACCCAAACGGGGCCCATAGTTTTGTCGCTTCATCTCTTAGGGTTAGGTTTTTGGATGTTTAGGGTTTTCCATTGTTTCCCAATAATAAATAGGCCCTTGAGCCTCATTTTAACACAGTTTAGAGGCCTATAGCCACCAATATCTTCTCAGAGATAAGTTACCAATGCCCTAGCTATTTTATTTCCATTTTGTCTGTAAACAAATTTCATTTCTTTGATATTAATAAAATGAAGTGTTATTTCCATTACATATTTGTATTTATGGTTATATGTGTATTATGTTGCATTTCCACATAAATCTAGATTAGTGGTATCAAAGCGGTCTACTCTTTCTCGATCCTTCTTTGCATGTCCCCAATGAGGTTGGGGTATAAGGAGTTAAGGCTCAATCTGGTTGAACCTATGCAAGATCAACCTCAAAAACCCTGACAACCGACCATGGGGGACGAAAAGAAAGATGAGGGAGCAGGAGATCCTATCAAAATATTGCTCAAGGAGGCCCTCGAAAAATAAAGGAATGTGATGATGGATAAATTTTCCCAGATCATTCAACGATTGCCCACTGATGGTGCATCTACATCCAGAAATGACTTTGGAGGCATGACTCCCTTTAAGGTACAAGGAAAGTTTTACGTTTCCTTATTTGAGGGCTAAATATATGTAGAAATCACAGATACATGGTTAAATCTATTAGAGGGATATTTCTCGGTCCATGACTTTTCCGACTGGGAGAAGATTATTTTTGTACTCCTCAAAGCTACCCCCCATGTCAAGGACTGGTGGGAAACCTACTATGAGAAAAAGGATGAGACATAACCCTATATGTTCTCAGACATACCCACTTGGAATTATTTCCAAGACGCCATCAAGGAACAATATTATCCCGTGGGGAGCTATGGGGACAAATACATACAAAGGACTACGTTGCGGCAACAAAGGGATCAATATGTGCATGAGCTGACGAATTTTTTCCATACCATGCACACAAAGTTGGGTATCAAAGATTCATAGAAACATTTGGTGCTAAAGTAATGCAATTGTCTGAACAGATACATTCAAGAGGAAATGAAGTTCCTCAAAATCTCCTCGCTTGGTACGGAACACTGGTATGCTTCCAAGAATGAGCATAAATTCAAACAGAAGAAGCGAGACTTTGGATATGTGAATCAAAAGAAAGGGAAAGGTGCCCCCAAACCATATAACAAAGGAAAAAGCCAAGGCATCATGGCACAAGACAACCAACCAAAGCCACAAGAAAAGAACAACTCCATAAAGCCAAAGAAGGACATGGGAAAGTGATGTGAGTTCTATAAGAGCTCCACTCACAACACAAGTGAGTGTCGTGCCAAGCATTCACTGGTGGTCAAGATGAGGGCTTCTGAATAAGATGCATGCTCCAAATTTGAATCAGAAGCCAGCAAGGGGAATAACAAAGGGAAGTAGATTATTTATGCAGAGCCCAATGCCACCGTTGCCACTATGAAGATCCAGAAGGAGGAGGAGCATCTCTTCCACTCCCAAATGTGGGTAAAGGGTTCCCCGCTACAGTTCATTGTTGACAGTGGGAGCCAAAATAACCTCATTTCAGTAGAGGTCGTGAAGCGGTTGGGCTTTCCAACCACAACACACCCACAACCATACACCATTGGGTGGCTTCACCAAGGAAAGGATCTCCATGTCAGCCAAAAATTGACGCCTTGCCTACAACATCAATCCCTTCACGGGTGAGGTATTATGTGACATTTCTCTTCTTGATGTTTGTGATGTATTATTAGGCCAACCATACTTGTGGAAGCGACATGCTATGTATGAGTCCTGGCCTCGCGCTGTTATTGTTACTTTGGGAAATAAGTTGTACAGGATACCATAGGTACCACCATCCGTCGCTATCTCTTTGGTTACTGCAAAAAAATGCAGTAAGATCATTTCCAAAACTGGGAGATTTTTTTTCTTGATGATCCACCCTAAGGGAAAGAATAAGACTATGGCCAGGACCTCTAGATAGGGCTTCCTCCGCATGACAACAACAAATGGACAAGATAGTGGAGGAGTACGAGGATATATTCACCTCACCCACATGGGTGCCTCTGCACTGTCAGGTCAATCAACCCATTGATCTAACCCTGGGTACCTCGCTTCCCAATGGACTAATCTATCAAATCTCTATTCTGGAGAATGATGAAATCAAGAAGCAGATTTAGGATCTGTTGTAGAAAGATCACATCCATCCCAATTCATCGCCATGTAGGAGCCCGTTCATGTTGGTACAGAAGAAATATGGGACTTGGAGACTATGTATTGACTATCAGATGTTGAACAATATCACTGTCCAGAATAGGTACCCGATCCCACACATTGATGACATTCTGGACCAATTCAAAGGGGTGAAATATTTCAGCAAGATCGACTTGAATTTCGGGTATCACCAGGTACCAATTGAATCCTCTGATGTGTGGAAGACTTCCTTCAAAGCCAAGGATGGCCTTTTCGAATGATTAGTCATGCCTTTAGAGTTGAAGAATTCTTCTGCAACCTTCAAGAGGTTGATGGATAGCATCTTGCAGCCATTCGCCAACTCATTTGTAGTAGTGTACTTGGATGACATTATGATATTCAACCAAAATTAGGAGGAGCACCTCCACCACATCCGATAGGTCCTCCAAACATTGCAGCAACACAAGTTGTGTGCCAATTTGGAGAAGTGCACTTTTGGCATGACCCATGTTCATTATCTGGGGTACATTATTGATGAATGGCGGGTGCATGTGTATCCAACCAAGATCCAAGTAATTTGGGATTGGCCATCCCTAACCACTCTAACAGAGATTTGCATATTTCTGTTTCTTGCTAATTTATACCGTAGGTTCGTGTTGGGATTCTCTCATATCACTGGGCCCTTGAGTCAAGTCACTAAAAGAGGAGCGAAATAAAAATTATTTTGGTCGGAATCTCAATAGAAGTCATTCGTAGAATTGAAACATCGCCTCTATTGAGCCCCAGTGCTCACATTAACAGACTTGCAACAACCATTTGAGATCAAGACAGATGCCTCTGACTATGTTATTGGGGCAATTTTTACTCAACAGGGTCATCTAGTGGCATATCACAGTGAGACATTTTCTAACACAATCTGCAAATATCCCACTTATGACAAATAAATTTATTCCATTGTGCAGGCTTGTCGTTAATAGAAGCATTATATTTTGGGGCAGGAAATGGTCATCCACCCAAATCACCAACCCCTATAGTTCATACAAAATCAAGGGAATTTGCAAAACGATCACCATCAGAAGTGGTCCACATATCTGTAACACTTTCATTTTAACGTCAAGTACAAGAAAGGAAACACCAATAATGTTGCAGGATACCTCAGCCGACCACCGATCGTGGCACTAGCCACCATTCTCAACTCTTGTGGGAATGAGACTTATGATTGGTCGCTTCTCTATAAGAGTGATCCAGAATTTGGCCACACATACAAGACACTATTGGAGGGTACACAAGTTCCAAAATTTCACCTCTAAGATGCACTGCTATGTCACCTGGGACACCTTTGTGTAACTTCAAGCAAGCATTCCAAGATGATATGGGAATCGCACTACAATCAAGTCATTGGACATTTCATGGTCGAGAAAAAAATGGCAGTACTACAAAAGTATTTCTATTAGCTGAACCTTCAACAGGATGTCAGGAAGTACATTAAATCGTGCACTTCTTGTGCCATTTCCAAAATGACCATCAAGAAGCAAGGCCTCTATACTCCGCTACCTACCCCTATTCGACCTTGGAAATCCATCTCCATGGATTACATGTCAGGCCTTCCTTCTACTAAGCATGGAAAAGACTGTGTTTTCATGGTCATCGAAAAATTCTCAAAGATGGCCATTATGGCAGTCTACAAGAAGAATATCACAGTGGAAGCCACTGCTAAACTCCTCTTTGAATGAGTGTGGGAGAAATTTGGGATGCCATAGTCTATCATCTCAGATTAGGACAACAGGTTCATCATAACATTTTGGTCCAGCCTCTAGTCAATGTTGGACACCAAGCTAACCAATTCCACAACATTCTATCCCCAAACTGATGGCCAGAAAGATGTTATTAACAGAATGATTGTACACATTCTAGGCATGTAAAATTCAAAGCATCCAAGAACATGGGATGAGAGGCTACCCTATCTACAACATAGCTATAACCAATCTCTCCACAACTTAACCGACTACAACCCATTTCAGGTGAACTTGGGATTCAAGCCACGATGTCCCATTGACGTAGCCATGCCATTTGTGGCTACTCAGGCCGATTTGGCTCATTTCCAATCTGAAGCTGGCAAAGAGAAAAAATTGATTGAGTGCATTCAGAACATCCACCAACATGTTCATGACGTATTGGACAGAGCCAATGCTAAGTACAAGCAACAACATGATCAACATCAGGTGCCACACAACTTCTAGGCAGGTGATAAAGTGTGGCTAAATTTGCAGAATGAGCACCTCACTGGACCTCACCACAAGCTTCGCTTGCTCTGATATGGGTCGTACACCATCACCAAGGTTGTAAGTACCAATGCCTTTGAGCTCAGTATTCCACTATTCCTTATTTTGCACCCAATATTCAATGTGGACCACCTTCGGCCCTACTTCACACCTCTATTGGACACATCTGATATTGCATAACAACTCACACAAAAAAAGTTAAACCCACACTTCATGGAACATACCACCACAAATTGTATCATGGAAATGAAAATCAATAACACTTTCTAGAAAAATATCCAACTGTATCGAGTTGTCAAAGCTGGCCAACTACTGCACCACGACAAGTGGTTCACCAGGGACCAAGTTCAACAAAATTTTCCTCATGTCATGGAGGAACTCAACGCAATGGGGACCATTGCTTCCTAAGGGGAGAGGAATGATCGAGGCAGATATTGGTGGCCACTAGCCTATTCCACTTGGGGCCCCATCATTGTTTCTTTCAGTTTTTTAGTTTCCTTAATTGTAGCACAACTTACTATTTTTAGCATTTTTCGGGTCCTAAACTTTTGGAGCCGTTTTGAAGACCTAAACAAATTGTTTTGGAAAAACTGGGAGAAACAAGGAAGTTTCTTCAATTTTTATCACATCAAAATTTGTAATCCTCAGATAGATATTTCTAACAAGGTATGGTGCATGTCAAACGAAGATCGTATGCCAAAGTTACGTGGCCAAGAATTTGATGTACCAATTTACCCAAACGAGGCCCATATTTTTGGCACTTCATCTCCTAGGGTTAGGTTTTTGGATTTTTATGGTTTTCCATTATTTCCCAATAATAAATAGGCCCTAGAGCCTCATTTTAACAGAGTTCAGAGGCCTGTAGCCACCACATCTCTTCTCAGAGATAAGCTACCAACACCCTAGCTATTTTATTTCCATTCTGTCTGTAAACAAATTTTAGTTCTTTGATATTAATGAAATGAAGTGTTATTCCCAATACATCTTTGTATTTATGTTTATATGTGTATTATTTTGCGTTCCTGCATAAATCTGGATCACATCAACCAAAAATCAAGGAAAGAGAGAAAAAAAACCCAACATATCAACAACAAATTAGGCCTCCTTTTCAGGAAAATTATGATGAGGAAGAACAAGAGACAACAAACGAGTGAGAAGAAGATCAGATCAATATTTTCGGTGAAGGAGAAACATATGATATTTTATTAACAAAATAAGAGCAATATTTGTTCTCGTTGTCACAACCAGAGTTTATGCCTGTAGAATCAGAGGATTACAAAAATGGCTATCAAAATTCCATTATGGAAGTACATAAGCAATATAATATGAGAAGTAGAAAAACTTCTACAAATCCTCCTAAGAAAATTTAGACTGATACTCCTTCTACAAGTCAAATCAAGGTTGATCCTATAAAGGAAGCCCCTCTAAGGCAAGATAAAAATGTGAAAGACGTAAAAAAAAAAAAAACTCAACCTTATTTTAACCTTGAAAATGAGTTGTCGAAGGTAAAAATTCATGTTCCACTGACTGAATTAATGAAAAAGGATGTGTATTGAATTCAAATTATAAAGGCACTAAATATAGAAGAAGGAACCATAATACTGTAAATATAAGTGATGACCAACCTAGATTTTTGTTTGGACCAGAAGTTGAGGGAATTTCACAGGATGGTAATGTGCCTCCATTTTATGTTAGTCTTAACATTCATGATTTCATTTTGCATAATGCAATGTTGGATTCGGGTGCTTCACATAATCTCATGCCAAAGGTGATTATGGAGAAACTTGGATTAGATATATTAAGAAATTTTCTCTTTTGATTCAAGCAGGGTGATATTTTTATGTTTAAATAAGGATTTGTGTGCGACCCTTGCCCAAATCACAAAAAAACGTATAGTGATGGATGCTATTGTGGCTGATATAACTCCAAAATATGGATTTCTCTTGTAAAGGTCTTGGGGAGAAAATTTTCAAGGCACATTGCAAATGGATAAGACATATGAAACCATTATTGTTTTTGGGAAACAAAGGAGACTGTACAGGGAGACTCTTATGCAATATATGGTAAGAAACAAGGAAAAACCCAATAATTATCCAATCTATTCGGTACATTCCGATATGTGTTCCTTCATTTTACATCATGATACATTTTTGGAAGAAGATATTCAAGATATGGATAATAAATCAGAAAAGCAAATGGATGTGAAGTTAAAGGCTGGAATAGAAAATTGAAACGATGAAGATGGTTTATGGAATATGGACTTTGATAGGTCAGATTGTAAGGAAGGAGTAGGGGTTGGTATATGGATTCTAAACACAAAGACAGGTAGATCACAAACGTATTCCTATAAGATTTCTTTTCAATGTACAAATAATTTTGCTGGATATGAGGCTTTAATATTGGGGTTGAAATTATTGAATAAATTAGGAGCTAAAAGGATTTCGGTCCATGGAGATTCAAAAATAATTATTAAACAAATCAAAGGTGAGTATTCAGCCAAAAATTCTAGGATGAGGGCATACAAGAATGTTGTTTTTTATTTTATGTAGTGTTTTCCAGAGTATCAGTTTTATTTGATTACTAGAGACCATAATGTGTTTGTTCATGCATTGGCCACCTCAACAAGTACATATAAAATTCCTTTCCAGTTTAGTTAAATGCCTGAAATTGAGGTAAAACATAAGGTATTGGCAAGTGTTTGACAATGAAAAACAATTGGATATTTTTTTACAATTAAAGAAGGATTTTGAAATTTTTCATATTGATATATAAAATAGTGTTGATGAGAATGAACACGAAATTATTTTGAATAAGATTAATGAGAATTATGATGCGAATAAAACAGAGCTTGAAATATTGCAGTTAAAGGACAATGTAATACCAAGAGGTGTAGTGCCGCTTGAATAATTATTTGATTTCAATGATGTAGCACATAAACCAAATATTCAACCCAATGGGTCTGAAGTGGAGGACTGTAATATTGGAATTGTAGATATTCCAGGGATTGTAAATCTTTCTAAGTATTTACCTCGAGAAGAAAAACAGAAATACATGGATTTGTTGAAAGAGAATTCTGATGTTTTTTCATGGGGATATGAGGATCTAAAGGTTTGTGATAAAAGTATTAATATTCAACACACTATTACTGACATTGGAGAAGATCAAAAGCCTTTCAAGAAAAATTTGAGGAGAATAAATCCTTTTTTTTTGCCCTTAATTGAGAAAGAGGTAAGAAAGCTTTTTGATGCTAAGATTATTGTACCTCTGAGATTTTATAGTTTTTTTTCTAATCTAGTACTAGTAAGGAAGAAAATTGGAGAGATAAGGTTATGTGTAGACTTCTGGAACCTCAACAAGGTTTCCATCAAAGAAAACTACCCCCTTCCAAAGATGGACCATATATTGTAGTGATTAGTTGGTTCCAACATAATTTCATTGCATGATGACTTCTCATGGTACAACCAGGTTTTAATGCATCCAGATGATCATGAAAAAAAACCTTCACAATAGCTTGGGGAACATGTAGTTATGTGAAGATGCATTTCAGACTTATGAAAGCAGGGGAAACTTTCCAAAGAGCTATGGATCTTGCTTTGATAATGAGAAGGATATATTTGTTGTTATTTAACTTGATGATATTATAGTGTTCTCTAAAGTTATTGAATATCATTTGCAACACTTGAAAATTGTCTTTGGAAAATGCAGAAAATATGGTATTTCATTGAACCAAAAGAAGCCTCTCTTTGTTATGGAAGAAGGTAAGTTACTTGGACATATCATTTCTAAATGTGGTTTCATAATTGATCCAAGTAGAATTGAAGCTATCCAAAAGGTTGACATACCAAGAAACAAAGAGGAAGTGCAGTATTTCCTTGGCAGAATGAATTTTCAGAGGAGATTTATCCATAATTTGGCTGAAAATTTAAATCTATCACTAATATATTAAGTAAAGATAATGGGATTAAATGGAATTCTAAAACAAAAAGATATTTCGATGAGGTAACATTAGCTTTAACCCATACTCCCGTTTTGGTTAGTCTTGACTACACCAAATATTTCATGATTTTATCTTTTTCTTATGAGCATACTATTGCAGTAGTACTAATGCATAAAAAACAAGAGGATCATGAGCAACCCATAGAATTTTTCAGCAGGGGATTAAGAGATGCATCTTTGAAATATAATATTATGTAAAATTAGGCTTTTTCTTTGGTGAAATATTTAAATATTTCATAGTGTACATTTTACATTCTCACATCATTTCTTTTTCTCCTAGTGCTATGGTAAAGGAGAGCTTACTTAGACTGATCAATAAGGAAAGAGAGGTAAGTGGGTAGATGTTATTTTGGAATATGATATTGATATTAGGCCCACAAAACTTATTAAATTTCAAGGATTAGGCAAACTGATGGTTGAGCCAAATTTACATGCATTAGATATAAATTTTATGGCTGCTCAAAATAGTGAATAAGTAGTACAACATGTATCAGAAAGGTTTATTTCTTCCCCTTGGTATACATATATCATCTATGTCCTACAAAATTTACAAGCTCCACCTGGTTTGAATAAAACAAAAGAGAGGTTTCTCAAATTAAAGGCTATTAAATTATGTATTCTAAATCAGTATTTGTACTGGAAAGATGTAGGACGAATATTGCTAAATTATTTACTGGAGAATGAAGCATATAAGACAATGGGAGAGTTTCATAAAGGTGACTGTGGGGGTCATCTTTTCTGGAAGACTACATAAAATAATATTCTGAGAGAAAGATTCTATTGGCCTTCATTTTTTACTGATATTCATAAAAGAGTATCTACTTGTCATCAATGTCAAATTTTTGAAGGTAAGAAAAAGTTGTTGCCTTTACCTCTGAAGCCTATTTTAGTACAGATACCTTTTAAGCAGTGGGGATTGGATTTTATCGGGGAGATTCATCCAATTTCTTCGACCAAGCACAATTGGATTATAATAGCCACATATTAATTCACAAAATGGATAGAAGTAGTTCCAACTAGGCAGGCCACAGACTCAGTAATTATATAATTTATGGAAGGTAATATTCTTTCTAGGTTTAGATGTCCTCATAAGATCATCACTCATATTTTTGTTGCATTTAAATCCAAAAAAATCATTGATTTCTGTAATATGTATCATATAGTGCTTGGAAATTCTTCTACCTATTATACACAAGTTAATGGTTTAGCAGAATCTTCTAACAAAATTTTGGTCAATATCATTAAGAAATTGTTATAGAAGAACAAGAAATCATGGCATAAGAAATTGATCAACGCTCAATGGGAAGACGAGGTAAGTATTAAAAAATCCATTAGAATGCCACCTTTCCAATTAGTTTATGGATTTGATGATATTTTTCCTACTTCCCTTGCGTTTCAGTGTTGAAATTATTGCAATAAACAAAATTTGTGCCCAATGATGTATAAAGGAGAATAAATCAAATGATACAATTGGAGCAGACTAGGGAATAAGTCTACAACAACACTAAGCTAATCCAGGATAAGATAAAAATGATCCATGATAGGAGGGTGAAATATGATGATTTTCAGCTTAATGACCTTGTGTTAAAATGGGATGCTAGAAATGAGGAAAAAGGAAAGCATGGAAAAATTGGCATTTTTTGGAAATGGCCTTACAAGATTCAAGCTTCCCAGGGAACCAATGAATTTCTTTTTAAGGATCTAACATAGGAATTACTTAATGGAGGGCATGTCAATGACAGTTTATTCAAACATTATTTTTCCTAAAGTGAAACTAGTCTCAAAATCATCATTGTATATACTATTTTATTTTTTCAAATACTAAAGGAGTGGGTGGTTGCCATCAAAAATTGAAGCTCGGAGTGAAGGCCCTGAGTTTTTAATGATTTTTTTCTATATGTAATAAAGTTTTACTAATTTAAGTTAGGTTTAGTTGGTTAAAGATGAATAAACACCCAATGGATAAGGCTACTAGAGTACAGTGTTCTTGGCACCTCACAGGGAGGATGCCATCCCCATTAGAGCAACTGTTAGGGTCCTATAAATATAGTGATCAAGGTATGATTATCTGGCTATTTACCATAAGGGATGTTGTAACTTATTCTTTATTTTAGTTTTTTTTGTATTCTTTTGAGAAGGAAAAAAATAAGGAAATAAGGAAAAAGAAAAGAAAATTTGAGAAAAATAAAGAAGGAGAAAAAAATATAAATGAATAAAAAATAAAAATCTCAAAGGAGTGCGCTAATTAAAATGTCACTTTCAGTTTAGATTATGGTTAATATTGATTAATTAGCATAATATTTTTTTTTAATTTGTAAATAAGAATGGACATGATGTTTTGTCACTTTATAATAAAGCGTTGGCGCTTTTGGACATACGAGATCGTTGATGCCCAGATCAATGGTAGGGGATGATGTTTCCCCCCCTCCCCCTATACCTCTTGAAATTTAATGAGGAGGGGGTGCATGAAAAAATGGTTTGATGGAAACCGCCAAGGACCGTGTGGTGAATCCACACTTATTTCGGGGGCCTCCCCTCTTTTACTAGTTACCATTCAACCCCCTCGCGGACCCCCCCCCCCCTCCTCCCCACTGAAAACCATCTCCCACTCCCGCTTGCTCCTGCTCGATTCAAAATTCCCCACTTGTGGCCATCACATCCATCCATGTCACCTCAACCCCCCCTCACGTCACATTACCGTTGGCTATTTAATTTCTCGTCAACAGTCATATGGGCATTGGTGATTAATTCCCGCCAACGTTTACATCTTTAAATGTGATGCTCCAAAAACAATATTTTTCTGTTAAATATTTTTCCCTCTAGTTTTAAAAATACCACATTGCCTAACATTTCTCCCTTTTCCATTTCATTATATCAGTGCAAGTTTAGACTCGAATATTTTTTCCAGTGTACCAACACCTTTTGCAATCACCATCATCTTCTATTATTTATTAAATACATTCGGGTAATTTCAATTGAGCCTCCTTCACAATCTAAAATTTTGTCACATAAAGGAAAAGAAAAAATTGTCATCTAGAGTCCTGTCTTAACCTATGTTCCTAACTTATATGAACTTCCTTTGTTTGACACAGTATAAGATAGTGGAAACCTAGTGTGAGTTTGATTTATATGAGCTTCATAACTAGGCGAATCAAAATATTTTAGATAACAATGATGAATTGAGTATCTAGGAGTCATTTTTACCTCAATTTACTTTCCCTAGACTCCTGTTTTCCCAGAGTTCATTACATGGTGTCATCTTAGGAGTGTTAGTATGAATCTTTTTGTCAGAAAAAGACCACTTTAGCTATGCATAACAAATAGCCCTAACATCAATTATGGCTACCAATATCTTCAAATCTACAGCTAGTTAATCAAGACAAAGCTGCACAAATCCAGATCTATGCATAAAAAGACATTAAGCAGTAAAAATGAAGTTTTTCTCCATGCATCCAATAGACAAGACAAGAACAATATTTTTGAAAGAATTTTTTATACTAACGGGCATCTGAGAGGAAAACAAGAAAGGTTTTTCCAATTCTCCTCAATGGGATGGGTTCTTGAAAGTCCTCAGCACTTCAGATCTAGAATTTTTCTCTCTTGTTGGTGTAGAAAACCCAGACGAACATAGAACTCAAAGGGAGCTCACACAGAAAATAATGGAGAATGTGGCAATGATAATGGCTCAAATTCAGACTAAGAGTATAGATCCAGAGTGATCTAATATGCAATGAAAGGTGACAAATGAATGGGAAAACCCTTCTATTTATAACAAAATATTAGGGTAGTCTAGGACTTGGTGCATGAATAAAATATTATTAACCAAATTCTAGAACCACCTTTTAGGAATATTTTATTATATTTGTTGGAGGAAAAAGTATTTGACTTGGGTCAAATCCCTTTATTTGTAAATAATAAATAAATAAATGATTTATTTATTATTTTAAGGAAGTGGTTGAATAATAATTAAATAAATAATGGTTTATTTAATTATTTATAAATGATTTAGTCATATTTAACAAGGAATATTATTTAAATAAGATTTAAATAATTATTCCTAGAAAATAAGAAGATAAATAAGGATTTATCTAATTAATTTCCTTGTTTTGGGTTAAATATGACCAGGAATAATAATTAAATTATTGTTTAATTAATTATTCCATGAGGAAAATCAAACAAATATAAATTTGTTTAATATTTCCCTTTGGGGTTTCCTGTTTAGACCATAAACAACCTAATAAATGTGTTTTATTAAGTTATTTTACATAGTGAAAGCAATTTTACTTAGGGTAAAATTGGTCTTACATGGTGTACTTGGGTCCATCTAATGATAGTCGGTTAGATGACCAAAAAATGGTGTAACAGATTGGCCCCCAACGTACGAGTGTTAGGAGAAAATCGTATGACCGAAGTACATTGTAAGAACTCAATCACCAGACATCAAAAGAAAAATCAGAGAGAGAAATGTAAGGTAGTCTAAAGTGCTAAAGAACTAAACCCTGAGGAGATGAGACTTACAGGTGCAACAAGTCTCGTTTTATGAGAGGGTACCTGTGCAAGAGGCGGCAGGGGAGGCATATCTATGCCCGCTGAGACAAAGTACAAAAGAATAGTGCGTCTAGTAAACAAGGGACCGAACTATAAAGTACATGCTGGCATAAACATGAGCTAGATAAAAGATATAATGAGGAATCCCACATACATGCTATGCCTAGGATAACAACCATGACTTATATAATAATATATAAGTACATGAGATACAAATACAACCCAAATGCCCCCTATAAACAAGGAAGGGCTTGAAAAATCTGACTGATACATGCAAATCAAAGAAGTGCTACAAGCGGCTAAGGCCAACATCATCAAATATATGGAGCTGCATTGAAGGCTGCAATAAAGAGGTCATCCGGGCATGTGGGGGGCTACCTGCAGGGCCACCCCCTCATGAGGGTTGAGACATCTCACACATACCCGGGAATCACCAATAGCTGCTGCTGCATCACTAGACCATCAAGTATATGAATCTCGAGCATGCTGAGAGGAGCTAGAGTTGAGAAAAAATCAAGTCAAAGGGTAATGAGAAATCCATTTTCCTTATCCGAGGCACCGAACAAGTGTGGCAGCTGGAACCAAGATACACCGCCTTCAAGACCTGTCTTCTGGAATGAATAAGATGATGTCGATAGTAGGAGGTCCGCCTTAGGTGAGGCGATAAGGAGTCCTTGACTAAGGCACGAAGGAAAATGATAGAGTGACTGATAGACTAATACCAATGATGATGATGAAATGGGTGGAGGTCCAAAGTGGACCATAAAAACATGAGTACAATATGGTATCTCATGACAAAAAGCAACACGAACAAGAACTAGTAGGGAAAGTGGTCTATGTTGAGCCTCAAAATTGTGCTTTCTTTCATTCCATTTTTACCTCATTTTCCTTTGTCCATTGCTATCCTAGACCCAATTGATCAATGAATATAGTTAAAATTACTTCTAGAATGATTTACATGACTGACTTGCTAAGTTTTGTGATTTTTGCCATTGTAAAGCATTTTGACCGGAACTAGCTGCAGAATGCAGACATTCCGTAGCTAACCGGCGATTCTGCAGCTGCCTTCATGTTTGAGTATGTTGCAGGTGGCCTCTCAAGAAAAACCACATATGGGCATAATCCACGTCATGTCTACATGGTTCGTTGCTCATCATGGAGGAAGAAACGAATTCTGGGTATGGTTTTGGAACATGGGAACACATTTAGGAAGGAAGACTTCTATTAGGACTGTCTCAGTCCAGATGTCTTTTCCTTTTCACGCAGCCACTTCAAGAGTCCTAATGTGATTCCGATAAGGAAAGACAATGTTCCTAAATTGTTGCAAATCTTGTTATTTACATTTGTTATATAAACACTTGGGAAACCGAGAGCTAGGTTAGATTTTGATGTTAGATTTTATGCTAGATTTTGCTTAGATTATGTGCTACATTTCTGAAGATGCAGAGTGCTATGTTCAAGTTATTTCATCTTTAATGGAGCAGACAGTGTTGTTTTGAAAGCGTGATTTAATTTGGAGTTGAATTCCGTCAGGTGGTAGAGGGCCCCTGCCTCTTGCACGAATTTATTTTGCGTAAATTAGATAAGTCTTCTAGCTGCCTTTACGTTTTGAATTTGAATTAATAGTTGTTTTAATTAGCTACTGTAGTTGTACTCATTCTAACTCTTCCACAAGAAGAAGCTCTTCCAAAAGATTATAATGATGAATGGGAAAAGGCTATAGTATTGTAGGATTTAGTTGTAGTTTTTGTTGTTCACTATCACAGTTACACTTGTTCTAATCACTCTTCCACAAGAAGAAACTCTTCCAATAAATTCTTAAGGAGTCCAAGACATGACCGTGATAATGAATGATTTAGTTGTGTGTTTTCACTAAGCACCATCTCTATTCTTGCTCTTAAACGCTTGTCCAAAATATCATAATGATGAGTGGGATATGGATATGATGTCTTAGTTTTTCATTGCTTTCAGCCTTTACATTTGCATTTGCACTCAATTACATAGTCAGAATTGTTCTAACTCTTCCAAAAGAAGGAACTCTCCCAAAATATCAACAATGATGGAAAAACAGACTGTATAATTTCATAGAATAATGCATGATAGTATAGTTAGGATACTCCGGAGTTTCATTGCACTTAATTCATGATTCAGTTATTTTATTTTGGGTTTGATGATGACTTGTAGTTTAACATTGTTTTAGATTAGTGGCATCTTAAGTTCATTCTTAGATTAACTCATTGCATTGCACTCCATATTCAGATTGTCCTTCATTATACATTAGATTACTTCAATTGTTAAGATTAACAAAACAGCCTTCATTATTCACAAACCTCTTCTTGTTCTAAAATTCATGATTGACTCATCACTACATGAACAGAAGACCATATCACTTTAAGGCCTGAAGTACTTCTGCAATTTCCTCATCATTTCATAAACAGAGCTCTCCCTCAAAAGACTACTTTGAAAAGAAATCAATAAATCTTGAGTAAAGGTTTTGTGGCATTCAATTAAATTGCAGAATAGAGTTAGGAATTAGCTTTAGAATAGAAAATCTTATGATGATATCAATGTTTTACTCCAAACATACTTCAACAAATCTCTAATCAAGGACAAGATGTTGCATCATTATAAGTTAGTTGTTTAAACTGTTTAGTTAGAAAGATTTGCATGCTTAGTTGACCATGTTTCAAGCTCTCTCTCAAATGCCTTTGATGAAAGAATTTGACAAGTTTAGTTTGTGTTTTGAATCATTTGCTTAAAATTCATTATCAAGCTTTGTTTCTGATTGGTCTAGATTTGATTCTGTTTTTAGTATTCCAATTGCATTTGTCATTTGTCATCCATCAATTAGGATCCACTATGTTTTTAATCATCAGCTCATTTCCATTAGCTTTCTAGGCATTTTCCTTGTGAACATAAAACCACCAAAAGACCAAAAACATCATAAATCATCACAAAAGACCAAAAACATCACAAAACACTACACACAATGCATTAGGAAACAAGTACCTAGGTACATACAGTACACTTCACTTCAGCAGTTTACAAATCCTGGTTGACAATTAAATGAGCTCAGTTTAGGAGACTAGATTGAGACCAGCAAGATTGCCCCAAGTAAAAGTGTTGTAAGTGAGGAAATCCGATTTTGAGGAGAGGTGAGGTGACCCTTAGTGGACAAAATGTGTCCTGGTGAAGTAGCGAATTACGAAAAACAAACAGATGCTGGCTATCTAAAAGAAAATAAAACATGGATTTCGAGAGGGAAATGCTAAAGGTAATATTTCTTAAGATAGAGTGCATTGTGAGGATTAGGAAGGGGGTGGCCTTCGAAGTCCTCTAAGAGGTATGCCCCCTTACCAAGATCCTTACTGATGATGTAAGGACCTAGCCATAATGAGTCAAAATTCACATGATCGAGGACATCATGGGCCTGGTCATATACTAGAACAAGGCCACCTTCGTGAAAGGTGTGAGGGTGGACTTTTCGGTCATACTGAGCTTTGGTGCACTTTTTGGACACTTCAAGAGTTTGCAATGCAACATGACGGTCTTCAGAGGTGCGCTCAAGCATGATAAGTCGTTGTTCTAGAGTTTGGGTATCAGGGAGAAGTTTGACGGCCAAGTGAAGGGAAGGAATTTCACACTCGATCGGTAAGACTACCTCTTCGCCGAAAACAAGGTGGAAAGGAGTGAAACTGGTGGCAGTTTTAACATAAGTTCTATAGGCCCACAAAGTAGGGAAAAGCATAAGATGCCAATTGTTTTTGTGCTTATTCACCATTCCTTGAAGCATGGTCTTAACGATTTTTTTGACCGCTTCAACTTGGCCATTACCTTGGGGGTAATAGGATGGTGAATATTGGTGCTCAAAACCCAATAGTGAGGATAGCTCACGCCATATCTCATCTTCAAAATGTATGCCATGGTCAGAGACCAATTGTTTTGGAACCCCAAATTGAGCAATGACATGGTTAAAGAAAAAGAGGGTTGCGGTTGTTGCCGTGTTGATGAATGTTGGCATAGCCTTGGCCCATTTTGTGAAATATTCAACCACCACGATGATATATTTGTGGGTACCAGCAGATGGAGGTTGACACTCCATAAAGTCAATGGCCCATTTATAGAAGGGACCAGCTGTGATGACAGGATGGAGGGGAGCGGGAGGAGCTCACGCCTTAGGGCGAAATGTTGGATATTGGAACAGTGTTTGACTACTTCAATGCAATCACTGAATACATAAGGCCAAAAATACCTAGCGTGCATGATTTTTTGGGCAGTAGCAAGACCAGAGAGGTGGCCGCCACAAGCAACGCTATGACAGGCATTGAGGACTTGCTTGGCTTCAGCATGTGTGAGACAACGACGAAGGATAGTATCTACTTCGCGATGATAAAGGTTGTCACCGATCGGAAGGTAGCGAGGGGCTTGGTCTCGGATACATTATCGAGCATCACGGTCAAGATGAAGGGTGAAATTTTGGGTTCGCAAGTAAGTAAGGATATCACCGTACCAAGGGTCGTCTATGGTAATGGCGAATAAATGTTCATCAATAAGAGAATTATTAATCGGAGGATCCTACGTACTGGTAGGTAATCCAGAAATGAGTTCAGCAGGGCTAAAACTTTCTTGCTTTTTGGTGTGACAAATTCGAGGTTGAATTATTGAAGGATAACGACCCAATGAGCATACTTCCCACTGAGGATACGACGGCTCAATAGGAAAGCCATGGGGTTGGAATTAGTCACAACCTTGGTGGAATGCATGAGGATGTAATGATGCAGTTTTTGGATCGAGAATACGACAGCCAGCACTAATTTTTCTTCATGTGAGTAGGATACAAGAGGACCAACAAGGTTCTTACTGACATAATAGATCACATGTTCGATACCGTTATCATCTTCCTGGATAAGGACACCAGCGACCGAATAGGTGGAGGCAGAGATGTACAAGATGAAGTCCCGATCAAAGTCAGGAGGACGGATCAAGGGAGTAGATGTGAGAGCATTCTTGAGGGCATCAAAAGAATCATGAGCATAGGTATCCCAGACAAATAGGGTGTTAGATCGAAGAATTCTAAGGAACCCATGTGTGGTAGTGGCATAGTCAGGAACGAATCAGCGAAGAAAATTAGCTTTACCTTGGAGACTTTGTAGCTGGTGTAAGGTATGAGGAATAGGAAGTTCAAGAATGGCTTGAACTTTCAAAGGGTCAAGATTTATACCATCTTTAGACATGATGAAGCCTAGGAGATGGCTGGCAGGAACGCAAAAGACACATTTCAACGGGTTAAGGCGGATATTATACTTGCGACATCGAAGGAAAATGGTACGCAGATCATGGAGGTGTTGCGCCCGATGTTTAGAACGCACTGTAAGGTCGTATAAATAGGCAAGGATAATATGAGCTAAGTCATGGAAATAATAAGACATGGCTCATTGAAAAGTGGCGCCGACGTTTTTAAGGCCGAATGGCATGACTCGGTATGCGAAATTTCCCCATGGACTAATGAACATGGTTTTAATTTGATCAGCACAATGGATAACGATTTGTTTGTATCCGGAGAATCTATCCATAAAGGATAGAACCTCATGCCTCACACACTCATCAATGATTTGGCCAATAAATGGTGTGGGGAAGTTGTCTTTGGGACAAGCTTTGTTCAAATCATGAAATTCAGTGTAGACATGGATGGTTCTTTGTTTTTAGAGGATGGGAACTAGGTTGGACACCCAAGTGGTGTATTCGATGGGATAAATGAAACCAACCTGCTTGAGCTTATTGATTTTGGCTTTGATAGCTTCATGTCTAGAAGGATGAATGGGTTTCAACTTTTTACGTACTGGATTGGCATCAGGCCATGTGTCGATATGGTGTTTGACAATGGCTGGATCGAGTCTGGGCATTTTTGAGTAGGACCAGGCGAAAATATCACGGAATTATTTGAGGAGCTTGGTGTAAGCTTCAATTTATTCTAGAGTGCATTAGGCGCCCAAGGTGATATGTTCTTCGATTCTTGGTTTGAAAAAAATGTCAATTTTGATGGTAGGAGAGATGTTGGCCATATTACCTTCTTCAAAAGCGTCAGGTGCAGGGATGGGATTTTTAAACCAATCGAATTTATCGAGAATGAAGTCGTTAGATTCTATAGCATATTGGTCATGGGATTGATGTGGAAGGAATTATGCATGATGGTGCATATCATCCCATGGAAAATTAGGTTTGGTCATGGCTTCCATAATGTTTTCATCTAACTGGAATATGGGAAGAGTGGAGGGAAGAGGATCACCTGATGAGGTAGAAATATCAAACTCCTGATTGTGGGGAGAAAGGCTCATATGCACAACGTCATGGGGGGTGATAGAAGAGTAAGTAGATGGGGTATCAGGCGAAACACCGGGGGAAGGCACTAAGGGGCCGGCCGCCGAGGATCACAATGATGATGAGAGGTAAGAAATGGTGGTTGAAGACTCACTCATTTCAATATCAGGAGGGGGAATGTTAATTGGGGTAGACAGGTCTTCTGGTGCTAGTGAAGAAGGGATGTGGTCATCATGGCTTTGAATTGGCGGTATGCATCTAAAGAGGAATGATACTCGTCAAGGCGGGGACAGAGGTGGGTATAATGGCCATGGAAATCACACAAAGAATAAGGGTGATTGGTGCACAAGTTTTTAAGTTTCGGGATGGAATCAGGTATAGTGACATAGAACTCAAGGATATCAGATTCCGGAAATGTCTCATTGACTATGGTCTTGAGATGCGGTAACTCATGACATGTATGTGTGGCGTGACAGACAACATAGCACAAGGCACACTAGATAGCGTGCTTGGGTGGCCAAGGAGGATCAGGGTGCGACGGGGTAGCCTTGTCATTGGATGCCCCTTTGCAAGCTTTGCCTTTCTTTTCCGGAGTTGTCATAATAGGAGAGGGGTCCTGTTGAGGTGATGGGGGAACTGTAGCAATGGAAGAAGATAAGGGGATTGGCTGAACCGGGGTCAAAGCGAGGTAAGGTTTGGGGTGACCAGGCGAGGTAGTGGTTGGAGGATCAAGGTACCAGACGGGGATACCCAAGGTCAAGTTGGGGAGGGATAGTTTGGTCATGATGGGAACTGAATAAACTCCAGGAGGGGGAGCAAGGAAAGGTATTTGACCAGCGGGGTAATGGCCAGGAGGGACGGCACCAAGATGGTTGAGATCTGGTGGAACCGACCTAGGAGGGTAGAGAGGCACATGGGAACTAGCTGTAGGAGAAGGGTCAGAAGGAAGAGGTTTGGATAGCTGAGGCAAAGGGCCAGGATCTGGTTGTGGTGGGCAAGGTTGAGGTTGCTAACTAGCTGAAACGGGCTGCTTAAGGTCAGCCCGAGACGATTGCATCAGGCAAACATTTTCTAAGCTGGGATCAGAGACAGGAGGAGGAGGAAGACCAGGGAAGGTTCTAAGCAAGGAGGAGTCTTTGTAGACACTGCGAGAGACACTGGTCAAAGAATTGATGATTTTCTTATTAGCTACAGAAGAGATGGTCGACTCAGGGTAGGTCCGATTTTTTGGCTCATGATATGTCAACTGGTCAATGGTGACTATCTTTCCATTGTGAGGGAAAAACATCTTGCGGTGGACCACGGATGGGACAACAGACATGGCATAGGTGTAGCTACACCCCAAAATAATGTTATAATCAAGAGGGGTGTCGATGACTTGAACTTCAACACAAACAGTCTTTCCCGAAAGAGTGATAGAAAAATTAAGGAATAGGCCAATGGGCTGGGAGGCATGGCCATCCCATGCATGAGGGGTGATGGTGGAAGGGGCCAGCTCAGGAGATCCAAGTTTTTTCCAAACCAAAGAATACATTACACAGGTAGATGCCCCCTCATCAATAATACTCCAAGCCACGTTGGCGTTCTGGATTTTGACTGGGATTTGGAAAGAAATGGAAGCAGGAAGGGGAGATGGTTTGACTAACGGGCGTCGAAAACAATCAATTGGTCATCAACAGGATCTACAACACCCATGGCAGATAGTAGGGCCATCCTTTTGGAAGGACATGACTGGAGGAGTTCCAGTGTTGAAATGGCAGCAGGAAACTGCGCCAAATCATCTACTATGCTATACGAATGAGAAGCTCAACCAGAAGCAGCATTTCAGCGTAATGGGCTCTTAGGAACCTTGGTATGAACCTTAGCTTTGGGCTGAGGGATCTGTGAGGGACCATTGGGTGTCGAAAGAGGCTCTGTAGGACTTGAAGATGGTGACTTGGGGGCAGACGGGGCGGGAGGCGTGGAGTACTAATGAGACTAAGTTTGAAGGTTAAGGTTGACGGTGAGAGTTTAGTCAGAATTCATCATGAGAATCTGGTAATCGGAGGAACTATAAGGGGAAGGTTGAGTGGTTACTAGGGCATGAGGTGGTTGAGTAGCCACGAATCCTTGCTGAGGGAAAGGAGCGGTAAACACAACTGGTTGAGAAGTAGCCACATTGGGGGGAATAGTAGGGGAGGCATGTTGTCCATGCAATGTAGCCTGAGACTCCCACATCTGCCGCATTTGTGGTAATAGGGGACGATCGTGAGTGTAATGACCATAAACACCGCAAAACGAATAAGGCTTATTGGTGCAAAGAGGCCTATCCGGCTTGGGCTAAGAGCCCTGTTGCTGGTTAGCAGTGTTAGAAGCAATACTTGAAGGATTAGATCCACGATTACCAGGGGCAGAGTGATTTTGATTGTCTTTCCTCTTTCTTTGAGAAGAAGGAGGATTAGTTGCACCCTGCTGTGCAAATACTTGCCCAGGAGGGGTAGTAGTTGCTGTTGCGGGGGTTGAGAAGGCAAGGGAGGTGGAGGTCCAAATGTGGGAGGAGCTGGGACACCAGGCTATGGGTAAGGATAATGGTTAGGATGGGAAAAATTAAGGTAAGCAGGAGGTTTGGAAAAAAGAGGAGGCATGTCGTATCCTAGATACATGCTACCTGGAGGGGGAAAGGTGCTGGAGGTGCTGGCCTCTCCTAGAGGGAAACCATAACCCATAGGAGGTTGAGTGTAGGTATGCGAAAGAGCTCCAACGATACCGTTGGCAGAGTGAGATGCCCCCGGGGCATTAGCATCACTATGTCTGGGGAGGTCAGGAAGGATGGTATAAACATAATGAGATTGAGCATAGATGAGGTCATATTTCAAGGCTATTTGGAGGGCGGCTTCTTCAGTTTGAGGGAACTGGGATGCGACATCTTTGCCGATGGCAGGTAAAAGAGAGCAAAGGAACCAGTCCATGTAGACCCAATCTTGAAAGGTGGGAGCTCGACATAAGCTCCTTCTTCTCTGTCATTCCTGGACATGAGCGGAAAGGCGGGTCGAAGATGATTGACGGAATGAAGTCAAGATTTCGGTACCAGTGTCGTATCGGAGAGGGAGCTGGAAATAAGATAAGAAGGCTTGGGCAATGGTTGCAAAGTTGGTATGGGAAGAGGCGGTCTGATCAACATACCATTTAGAAGCTTCGCTTGTAAGCGTGCGTTGGAACAATCTAAGACGGATGGAATCATCAGTAATGGAATTGGATGAACACCACATGTGGAAATATCGGATATGGTTGGAAGGATCTTCACTTGCAAGGCCTTCGAACTTGGGAATGTGAGAGGGGAGCTTGGTTGGCATAGCAGGCCAACTAACATCGTGGCGGATAGGATTGTTGATCAACTGATTGAAATTGAGGAGACTAAGACCTACCATATAAGGGAGCAAAGGGACAGTCGAGGTAGTTCCCGTGGTGGTTCTGCTAGTAACAGACCCAACAGTAGGACTGGGGTTACTGCTAGTGTTAGGCCCTAAACTAGACATGGTGAAGGTAACAGGGGGAGAACCAGAAGTAGGGGGAGAACCCAAAGAATCAGAAGAAGAGTCGGAGTGCAAACTCGGGGGAGAACTAACTCGACGACGGCGGGAAGGAGTAAGTCGACCAATCGGAAACTGAGGATGAAGGCCAATAAGTCTCCAAGATAAATGCCTTGGAGGCGCAATGATGATGGCACAAAGGGAAGAAGAAGGACCAAAAAAGGCAGGGAGGTGTAGAATCAAATGACGAGGATATCGAAACAAGGGCAGAGAGGTACAGTGTCAATTGATTTTAAAGTCTTTGCCTGGCGGTGTTAACCAGGCTCTTCTTCACTTAGGGTCAGTGTGTGGCGTGTGTTAATTTTAATTTTTAAACCTAGACGTTTTGAGAGTAAAAGAAAGAGTGTGTTGAGTAACTGAAAATAAATCTGCAGAGAATAGTAAATAAGACTGAAATAACATAAAATTAACAGCTAACAATGCATTGATCTAACCCCAGAAGGTGGGTCTCTCAAAACGAGTCTAAAAGAGGGAAAAAATATAATCAAAACACACTAAAAAAAGGCCAATAGATCTAAGGTCAGGAGGGATAGGGATCTAAAGGAGAAATCTGCTGAAAAGAGGTGCAAAAAATAGCAAAAAGGCAGAGGCAAGGTTGCTGCAACAAAGGAGGAAATCAGCTAAAGGTAGAAGGGGCAAGGAGGTGGCCCTAGAGGAAAACCCAAACAAAACTATATGAGGTGATTTGAAAGGGAGAAGAGCTGAATTAAAAGGGATCTAAAAATGAGGTATCAGATCTGAAAAGAAGAAGGTTGAAACTCTGAAGATTCAGACGTCTGAAATAACTAAACTCTTCCACAAAAAGTGGAGGGTACTAAAGCCCTAAGGGGCGATATTCCCACTTATTTGAGTAAAACATATCAAAAATAGGTCTAAACGGGCGGAGACAGAGGCTGGAAAACCCTAACAGAAGCTTTGGACAAACCCAGAAAAATTGCTGGAAAAGTGTAGAAAAAAGTGCAGGTCACAGGTTCTGACTTGTTTTTAGTCTAGGTCACAATTTTGGGGTAGAAAATTGCATCCTCCAAGCCAGGTTGCAGGTTTTGGGGCAATAAGTGCGACCTACAGATCCGTCTCTCTCGGCGGCAGATTTTAGAAAAAGTTGTCGTCTCAGCTGCAGCTGATGTCTCTCACCTATGCAATAGGGCCATAAACACACAGAAGTTAAAAATTTTAATGTTTGAGGGTTTTTGAGGTGAAAAACACCATAAAAATAGGAAAAAAAAATGAAGAGAAACCCTAGGGTCTGAAATAGCTGGATATGCAGGAATATGTAAAACGACAACGGTCGCAAAAGAAAACTCATGTGGAGTCGCCAATTGTTAGTATGAATATTTTTGGTCGAAAAAATACCACTTTAGCTACGCATAAAAAATAGCCCTAACATCAGTTATGGCTGCCAATAGCTTCAAATCTGCAGTTAGTTGATCAAGACAAAGCTGCACAAATCCAGATCTATGCATAAAAATACATTAAGCAGTAAAAATGAAGTTTTGCTCCATACATCCAATAGACAAGACAAGAACAATATTTTTGAAAGAATTTTTTATATTAAAGGGCACCTGAGAGGAAAACAAGAAAGGTGTTTCCAATTCTCCTCAATGGGATGGGTTCTTGAAAGTCCTTAGCACTTCAGATCTAAAATTTCTCTCTCTTGTTGGTGTAGAAAACCCAGACAAACATAGAACTCAAAGGGAGCTCACAAAGCAAATAATGGAGAATGTGACAATGATAATGGCTCAAAGTTAGACCAAGAGTATAGATCCAGAGTGATCTAATGCAAAATGAAAGGTGACAAATGAATGGGAAAACCCTTCTATTTATAACAAAATATTGGGTCATTTTAGATCTTGGTGAATGATGAAAATAATATTAACCCAATCTAGATCCACCTTTTATGGAATATTTTATTATATTTGTTGGAGGGAAAAGGCATTTGACTTGGGTCAAATCCCTTTATTTGTAAATAATAAATAAATAAATGATTTATTTATTATTTTAAGTGGTTGAATGATAATTAAATAAATAATGATTTATTTAATTATTTATAAATGATTTAGTCATATTTAACAAGGAATATTATTTAAATAAGATTTAAATAATTATTCCTAGAAAATAATAAGATAAATAAGGATTTATCTAATTAATTTCCTTGTTTTGGGTTAAATATAACCAAGAATAATAATTAAATTATTATTTAATTAATTATTCCATGAGGAAAATCAAGCAAATATAGATTTGTTTAATATTTCCTTTTGGGGTTTTCTTTTTAGACCATAAACAACCTAATAAATGTGTTTTATTAAGTTATTTTACATAGTGAAAGCAATTTTACTTAGCGTAAAATTGGTCTTACATGGTGTACTTGGGTCCATCTAATGATGGTAGGTTATATGACCAAAAAATGGTGTAACAAGGAGCCCCCCCAGTCAAAAGGCGGTAATTTCCAAATACAATGAACTCCTATTCTCAATTACCCCAGAAGCTATCTTCTAAGCCCTTCAAATTATCCCCAAGCTCCTTTACATTCATTTTCTACTGATGCACTTATGGAAATATACAAGAAGCTTACCTTTTCTCAACGAACCCATATCTTTCAGTATTTTCTACCTTAGAATTCTAATTTTCCCATAAATGATCCCCCATACTCTGATTCTATTTTCACTGAAATGTCAAGGAGATTTTTTTCTATGGTTTCTTGCCTATTATTTTATCCCATATATCAATGGGTAGATGAAGTAGTGTTAGCATTTTTTTTCAGTATCCTCAGTTGGTCAGAAGCCCTCAATAATTTTCAACTATAATAAATATCTATAAGATATTATTCATGATTAGTTTATGAAATTTACTATTGAAGGTGCATTCAAACACCAATTAGTCCTTGTATATTTAATATTTTTCTATCAAGTAGATAGGTTCCAATTTCAGTTGCAGAAGTTGGACACGTAGGGAAGACCACTATCAGTCATTCACTATACTTCTTCGGTGAGAAATGATTTAGAGGAATATTCATTTAATAATTTTGTAGATCAGTTTTTGCATGTATCCTTATGCCTTTTTAGCAGTAATATTGTACCAAGGATTTCACCAGAAATCAAAAGGATTTTTCATCTTACAGAATAGGCCAAAGTTGGAGACTGATATATTTACCAAAATTATAGATAAATTCAAATATATGGGTGTGAAATCCCTACTTACAGATTGTCGGTTTTTGTACCATTAAGAATCTTTGCATTGGAATATATCCGGAAAATGTTAAATATGGATGACCTGCATTCTGTGTCAAGAAAAAGAAAACACAATTCAAACTGAAGGATCATATTTTTCCTTATATTGTCAACACTAGAGCAGCAGTAAAATAAGCAGATGAGTTACAAAAGTAGATGAAATTCAAGATGAATTTCACATGGTCTTATGATCCATTAGGGCTAATTTCAAAATTGAGAGTTGAGAAGAATACCACCCCTTATGCACATACACCTAGACCTGAAATAAATTAGTATGCCAATAAAGAGGAGTGGTAAGAGAATACGTTGCAAGAGGTTGAAGAGAAAATTGTTAGCCAGACATCCCTACAAACACCTATTACAAAGGACAATGAAACTAAGAGATTGAGGGAAAGTATATTGTCTCCTATATATTTGAGTCTTAAGCAACAAAATTTTTTGTTATCAAAATAAGAAAGATGACATACTTTAAGGCCAATATTAAGACTGGTACTAAAAATACCTATTCCAAAGGACAATGAAACTAAGAGATTAAGGGAAATTATGTCTCCTATATATTTGAGTCTCAAGCAACATAATTTCGTGTTATCAAAAGAAGAAAGATGACATACTTTAAGGCCAATACTAAGACTGATACTAAAAGTGATACTCAGATAATAAATGTACAAGAGGAATCATCCGAAAGAAAAGGTTTCACAAGAGAAATCCACAATTTTTTTAATAGGTCTTCCCACCACTTCATTGTCATATGTTGAGGAGATAACATGGTCACTTCTGTATTCTACATCCTAGATGGAAGTAGAATTAAACATTTTTTTCTAGATATAGAGATATTAAGAAGAAGAATAAATAATTGAAGGCTACAACATACACAAAATTTTGGAAGCACAATTATTCCACTCAGCTTAGGTTGTTGTCCTCACTTGACATAGAGATGAGACAGTTCCAACTAGCCCTCTTGGAACCTACAATCCTAGTTCGTAAAAGTGTGGAGAACTACAAATAATTTGTATTTTCTTTTTATACCAAGAAAATTCATGCAATCGACCATATTGATTTTCACAAACAGGCTCGTGAAATGACATACTCAACATTGACAAGTTCACCCATGGAAACCTCCACGTTGCAAGCCTCTTTGAGTAACATGCATTCACAGCTAAAGATAGATCAAATGTCATGCTTAGCTAAAGACACTCGAACCAAATATCTTGAATATTTGGTAATTAATATAGGATATCATCCTAGTGACATCAAAGCAGCTAAGGAGATGATAACAAATAAAAATGTCGATATTCAACCTCTAAGAAAGAAGCTCAATCTCCTGACCATAGATCATCCACAAAAAAAAAGAAATCGCTTAGATGAAAATAGATAAGGAAAATTTGTTCGGATTGATGGTTGAACAAAATATTCAAATTCAAAAAAATGACAAAGAATGGAGGAACTGTTGAAATAAAAGGAGATGTTGGAAGCTATAGGTACATCAGCAGAGAAAACAACAACAAAAACTTCAACATAAAGGACTGAAACATCTATTGCATATTCTTCTGAAAAGTTAGCAAATGCTTTGGTATATATATCATTAAATAACCAAGAAAATTAGAGATTGATAGCATCATTGAGAAGAATGGAGGAAAATAAAATTGAGGATGGAAGTGCATATTTAGCAGAAGTGAAGAAAAATTTCAAATTGACTCAATAGATTGCAAAATATGAAAATTTGTCTTTAACAACACAAATGTTGGCAGAGTCTAAACAAAGTATATGGCATAACATTAATGCCAATATTACAGAGTTGTGCCCATAATTTCATATTATATTTCGGTAGGAAGAACTAGTACAAGATGGCAAAGCAGGAGTTGAGAAAACACAAGTTGAAATTGAACACAGGTCAACAAGAGTACATAGAATTATCAAGATGATGAAATCCGAGGCTAAATATGAGCTTGAAGAACTTCAGTCTCAAGATAGAACAAGAAAATTCATGGAAGTAAAAATATTTCTAACGAATAAAAACCTTATGATACAGCTGGAAAAAAAATGCAAAGAGTTAGAATGATAAGTAAAGGGATTCAATAGAAATTTTAGTTTGTTTTAGGAGAAAGGGCTTCCACCTTTGAGAGCTTCTAATGGAAAATTGATTTCATTAGAGAACTACCAGGAAAAATTATGTAATATAGCTTCAAATACATCCAAATTTTCCAAAGTGAGAGGAACAATAAGTGGAGTAGCTTTCTTGGAAGGCCTACAATATGATCTCTACATTCAACATGAAGTCCATCATTTATTCCTGAATAAGACAACTTTTCAAACATACACAGAAGTAGATGAAATACTTGAAATTATGGTGAATTTCTCTATTCCAAATGAAGAACGATGTGATAAAATTTTATAGCTTTTGAGTAAAATCAAACAAAAAACCTACATATTGGGAGCGTCAAACAGAAGAAGTATAAATATAGTGATAGTCAGCAATAACACTCCTCAAAAAGTGAACAAAAAATTTGAATTATTCTGGGATTTCCTATAATTCAATTCTATTTTTAAAATATCTACATCATTGGTAGATATTATTTTGTAATAAATTTTATTTGAAGTCTGAAACAGTTCGAGACAGACTCTATAACTATTTTGTTAAAAGTATTATAAAGGTTTGGATTATGTAAAGGAGAAGATCTTTATTTTGAATATATGTTGTGTACTTTATCTTGAAGTAATCAATTCATAAATATAGAGGCATTATTATTTCAATATTCTTGTGTCAAATAAATGGTGATGTTTTTCTCTTTGTCAAATTGTATTTCCTTCTAGTTTTCATATGGATACACTTTCTTGATTGTTAGCAAGAAGATGATGAACAAAATTTACTCTAAGTCTTTGCTCAGGCTTGTTAAGTAAATCTAAATGTTTTCCCCATGAGATTAAATATAGAATTAATATTTGTATGCTATATATCTAATTTATCCTCACTCTTATTCATCTCATGCATACCACAATAGTTTTGTAAGATCCAATATTTTGGCTACCTCACCCTACTTCAGCTACTCTATTTTTTTGTAATTGATTACTAAATATTGTATGACTCCATGTCCATTTACCTTTTCCTACATCTTACAACTACAAAAATTTTAAAACCTATCTCTAAATATTTATTGCTAGCCTAAAATTTAAAAGCAATGATTGATAATTTCAAATAGAGAGAGACCTCTTTGAAGCTGGAAGGAAAAATACGGAAGGATAACACTTGGCATTGGCTCTATCCAATATTTCATGGACCTACTGGAGGATGTGCTGAATGCACTCAATGAATCCATTAGCTCTGTCGGATTTGGACTGGATATGAGCTAAATCTTCCTGAGTAGCGACAAATGGTATAACCACATCAATGGGAAAGAGTGGCTGGAATCCCAACCCCACCTAAAAGGGATTATGGATAGTTGAGCTATGGAGAGGTTTGTATTAGTTGTGCTGGAAATAAGGGATTATTTCATCCCATTTGCGTGCATTTTTTGAGTTGTACATGTTCAAAATGTGCACGATCATCATGTTGAAGACCTATGTTTGGCCATCATTTTGGGGGTGGAAGGTCATGGAATTAGTGATATTGGTATCTAGCATCGACCAAAGGCTTCACCAAAATGTACTCAGGAACCTGCTATCCCCATTTGAGATAATGGAATGTGGGATCCCAAAGTGTACCCACACTCATTCAAATAATATATTAGCAGTGTATTTTGTTGTGATACTCTTCTTTCAAGCCGTTAGAATGACCATATTAGAGAACCCATTGACGATCACGAAAATGCAGTCA
Organism: Pinus albicaulis; assembly: GCA_034641835.2. Classification (NCBI taxonomy): domain Eukaryota; kingdom Viridiplantae; phylum Streptophyta; class Pinopsida; order Pinales; family Pinaceae; genus Pinus; species Pinus albicaulis. Next base: position 765,512,533 of record CM076581.1, on the reverse strand, counting down.
TTTCCATGCTTAGTAGAAGGAATGCCCGACATGTAATCCATGGAGATGGATTCCCAAGGTCGAATAGGACTAAGAAGGGAAGTATATAGGCCTCGATTCTTGATTGTCAGTTTGGAAATGACACAAGAAGTGCATGATCTAATGTACTTCCCAACATCTTGTTGAAGGTTCGACCAATAAAAATAATTCTGCAACAATGCCACTATTTTCTCTACTCCAAAATGTCTAGCGACCCAATTGTAACGCGCCTCCCAAATTATATTTGCATGCTCGCTTGAAGGAGTACATAGGTGTCCCATGTGGATCATCTGATATGTGTTTCCAAATTCTATATCTCTCTTGTATATATGTAGACACCTCGAAGTCTCGTGTTTGCAAGAGTCGAGCATTATGGTCACTGCCATGACCGATGGTCGAATGAGGTATTCTACAACATTATTTGTGCTTCTCTTCTTGTACTTATTGTTCAAATGAAATATTTACAGGTATATGGACCATTTTTTATGGTGATCATTCTGCAAATTTCCTTGTGTCTCTATGAACTATAGGGGTCAGTGCTTTGTGTGCATGACCATTTCCTTTACCATAATGTAATGCTTCTATTATCGACAGAACTACAAAAGGAATACATATCTTTGTTATAGGTGGGATAATTTTTAACTATTTCTAAAAGTGTATCAATATGATATGCCACTAGATGACCCTATTGAGTAAGAACTACGCCAATAGCATAGTCAAAGGAATAAGTATCAATATCAAATGGTTGTTATAGGTATGGTAATATGAGGACTGGTGTAGAGAAAATGTGATGCTTCAACTTGGAAAATTCCTTCTGTTGGTATTCGAATTAAAATAAATTTTCTTTCTGTCATCCCTTGGTGACTTGACTCAAAGGCCAAGTGATATGAGAGAAACCCAACATGAACCTATGGTAGAAATTGGAAAGACCCATAAAGTTGTGGATATCTGTTAGAGTGGTTGGGCTTGCCAATCCTAAATAAATCATATCTTGGCTGGTTGAACATGCACACCCTATTCATCAATGATGAACCCTAGATATTGAACCTAGATCATGCCAAAAGTTCATTTCTCCAAATTGGCACAAAACTTGTGTTGGCATAGGATTTGGAGGACCTGCCTAATCCGGTGTAGGTGTTCTTCCCAAATTTGGTTGAAGATAAGGATGTCATCCAAATATACTACCATAAATGATTTGGTGAAGGGATGAAAGGTGTCATCCATCAGGTTCATGAAGGTTCCGAGGGGGTTCATCAACCCGAAAGGCCTGACCACTCATTTAAAAATTTCCTCCTCGTATTTGAAGGCAATATTCCACACATAAATAGGATCGATTAACACCTAGTGATAACTAAACTTCAAATAAATCTTGCTAAAATATTAGACCCCCTTAGGTTGGTCTAGGAGGTCATCAATCCATGGGATTCGATACCTATTCTAGATATTGATCTTATTCAACGCTCGATAGTCAACACAGAGTGTCCCGATGTCATATTTCTTCTCTACCAACACAATCGGGCTCCCAAAAGGTGATGAACTTGTCCTGATGTGCCCTTTCTAGAAAAAATCCTAAATCTACCCTTTAATTTATTCAATCTCCATAACAAAGCATCAGAAGATCAGCCCATTCGGTAGTGGCATGCCTAGGATCATTTCAATGGAGTGCTTGACTTGACAGTGTAGGGGTAACCCTATGGATGAGGTGAATATGTCCTTGTACTCCTCCACGAACTTGTCCATACGTTGTTGATGTGTGGAGGATCCTCGTCTATGGTTTTTTATGCACCCAAATTATTCTTATTTCCTTGAGGATGAATCATAAGGAATACAAATTTCCCGGTCTGGGAAATGATCTTACTGCATTTCTTCGCAAATATCAAAGAAATGGTCGTAGGCCATGCCACCTTTGATATCCTGTATAACTTATTTACCAAAGAAATAATAATAGGGTGAGGCCTAGAATCATACACAACATAATACTTCCATAACTATGGTTAGCCTAATAATACATCACAAAATTCAAGAGGAGAAACATAACACAATACCTCATCTGTGTAGAGCTTGATGTTGTAGGGAAGGTGACACTATAGGTTGACATGAATATCTTGTCCTTGGTGAAGCCACCCGATGGTGTGTGGTTGTAGGTGTGGTATGGTTGGCAGGCCCAACCGCTTTATGAGCTCTACTGATATCATTTTATTTAAGCTTCCACTCTAAAAAATGAACTGCAACAGAGAACTCTTCACCCACATATGTGAATGGAAGAGTCGATCCCCCTCCCCTAGATCTCCAGGCTCAATCTTCTAGTATTGATGGTATAAACAGTGGAATTGGGCTTTGTTTCAATAAGCTGTTTCCCTTTGTAATTCAACTTGTGAGGTTCCGACTCATAGTTGAAACACACATATGATTTGGAAGACTTCAACCTAGAGACCAATGATTTCTTGGCTCGAAACTCACTTGTGTTGTGAGTGGGGCGCTTACTGAACTCACACCATTTCCTTATGTCCTTATTTTTCTTTGTGGTGTTGTTCTTTTATTGTGGATTCGATAGGTTGTATTGGGTCAGATCACCTTGGATTTTTCTTTTTTTCTACAGTTTTGGGACACCTTTCGCTTGCTTCAGATTCACGAATCCAAAGTCTCGATTATTTTGCTTAAATTTATGCTCAATATTGGAAACATAATGGTATGATTCACCAAGTGAAGAGATTTCCAAGAACTCCATTTCCTCCTAAATGTATTTGATAAAGAAATTTCGATACTTAAGCACTAGATGTTTTTCCAAATATTTCATACCCAACTTTGTGCATAGGGTATGGATATATTTGTCAAATCATGGAAATCTTTATCCCTTTGTTTCCTTAGTGTCATCCATTGTATGTATGTGTCCTCATAGCCCCCCATGGGGTAATATTGTTCCTTAATGGAATCTCAGAAAGAATCCCAAGTGGGTGCACCTAAAAACAGTGAGTTTTTTCGCTCATCCCTCTATTCACAATATGTTCCCACTAGTCCTTGACATGCGGGGTGGCTTTGAGGAGTGAAAAAGTAATTTTTTCCCGATTGGAAAAGTCATGAACCAAAAAATATCCTTCCAATAGATTTAACCATATATTTGTGGTTTCTCGATCTATATGGCTTTCAAATATGGGAATGTCAAATTTGACTTTTACCTTAAAAGGAGTGGCACCAAAATCGTTGTTGGATGAAGATGCATCAATTTTCGGTAGGCGTCGAAGGATATGGGCAAAGTTATCCATCATTGCATTCATCAGTCACTTGAGGGATTCATAGAGCAATATTTTTAAACGATCTTCGACTCCCTTGTCTTTATTTTCTTCCCCCATGGGATCTCTTCGGGGTTTGTGAGGTTGATCTTAAAAATTTTCAACCAGTTCAAACTAAGTCATATACCCCAACCTCACTGGGGACACGAAAGGAAAAAGAAAGAAGAGTAGAGCACTGTGATACCATTGATCCAAACTTATGCATGAATGAAACATAATATAGATATAAACATAAACACAAATATGTAGCAAAAATAAATCTTCATTTCATTAATATCAAAGAACTAAAATATTCTTATGAACATAAGGGAAATAAACTAGCTTGGGCGATGATAGATTATCTCTCAGAATATATGTGGTGGCTACATGCCTTTAAACTGTGTTACAATGAGGCTCAAAGGCCTTTTTATTATTGAACATCAAGGGTAAACACTAAACAACCAAAACCCTAACTTCGGGAGATGGAACACCAAGAGTTTGTGGGCCCTGTTGGGGTTAGTTTGGCAGCCAACTTCTCGAGGTCATAACTTGGTCATATGATCTCCTTTTGGAGTGTATGATACCTCATTGAAAAGATCTCTCTGAGAACTATAGGATTTTTCACATGCCCCATTTTATGCCCATTTACCTACCACGGACCTCAAAAAAATTCGTTTAGGGAGTCAAAAAAACTCTGGAAGTTCAGGACCTGAAAAAATTCTAAAAATAGTAGATGCTGCTATAATCAAGGAAACAGATGGAACTGACTGGGGTTCTAGGTGGAATATGAATGTTGACACCAATATACACCTAGATCATGCTATTATCAAAGAGAAATTTATCACTCATGTGCTCAATATCTAGATCTTGTATATTCACAATCTAGCACATTATACAATCCTATTCCTAATGATCTCGACCATTAAATAATCTCTTTTCATTTCCTTCTATAGACTATCACGTTGTTTATTGTGTGTTTAGTTCTATTATTCAACAGTCCATAAGTAAAACATTTGGTCATTTGAACCCCAAATCGACTCCAATTATTGTGGTTGAAAATTCTTCCCCTCCTACTACTACTCCTTTAAAACTTATGAGATTAATGCAATCGAGTCTGCTTCGATAGAAGTAATAAAAAGGGTAAAGGTAAAGAAAAAAAATGCCCCACAGTATGAAAAAATAAAACTCAACCTATTGAGGAAACATAAAAGCGCAAACCTCAATATCCTTATCTCATTTTTGAAGAGGATCATTATACTAAGGGTTGTTTGCATCATGTAGATGTCAATAATTTTGTCAAAGGCACTTCAACCACACCTGTTTCTTTGAGGAACCCTTTTCCTACTAAAAAAACTCAAATGGTTGTGAAAAATCAACCCTCTACCCCTAAAATCTCTTCTGAAATGCTCATGTGTGAAGAGATATTTTTGGTGACAATGCGAGCCAAACACTATAATCCTTCTAGTGGAAGTGTTTTTTTATCAACCTTCCACATCTCCTCTTCTTACTTCGAGTCCTCCTCAAATCGAGCGACTGAATTTTGACATAGTAATATGACCCTCCTCTAAAGGGATTTATTCATAGGTTGTCCTTTATTACATATTCTCAATATACTCAAAATTACGATATTGTGGAAGATTTGCCCCAAGCTCCTTTTGTGATGTCGACCCTTGAAGTCCTTCAAAGTTTTACTGCATAGCGAAAAGTGCTATTGTCGGCTATTGGTGGAGTTGATCTATATGAATTGAGTTTAATAGTTTTTTATTTGGATAATTATGTACCAAGGCTCCCTCAATAACTTGTATTCTATATTCAAGTTGTTTTGCATGGAAAAAACATTTTGCATACTATCATTGACAAACGAGCCTCGACTTGTATATTTTCCTTAACTTGTTGGAAGTACATTGGCTCTCATTCGATCAATCAATAACCAACAACTTTAAAATAATTTGATGGTAGAGGATTCAAACCCTATGGAATTATTACTGCATTTCTTATCGAATTAGAAGGTAAAAAAATAATAGTTGAAGTAGAACTCTTTTTCATGTACTTCACTTCCCTCACCATAGGAGAATAGTCATGGTAGACTATCTCACTTACTATTCTTTTGATTCATGCACGATTGGTAATGTACCTTTCATAGGTAAATCCTATTTTCCTATGATGAGAACCTTGGTGTGTGTATTTTAAAATATTAATTATTAATGGGTAATTTTACATTCCCACCACCTAGAAATTCTCCTTGTGTCACTTAAATAACATGCTTTTGGTTATCATTAGCATACCCCTCATTAGAGGAAATTTCAACCTAAAAGTGGCCATGAAATTTTCATGTAATTTCCATGTCATAATATGTAAACCAATAAAAATCATTTAAATTTAAAATGAGTTACATGTAAATATTTTGGAGGGAAAATAAGAAAACTATTTGCATGTTTTTTAAATGTATCTGTAATTTTTATCAATGTGTCTCTTCTCAAAAGTATGCATAATGGGTACTTGTTGGATGTGGAATTTAATTCCACATTCAATGAGTGTTTACATTCGAAATTTGAGTAAACCTATAAGGAGATAAACCAAAAATACAACTAGAAAAAGTAGTTTTCTTCTTTTTCCTCCAAAATTCACAACTCTTATTTTATTATTTTACCTATTATTTTACTATTTTTCCTTATGAGGCCACTTTTATGCTGAAATTTCCTTGAATGCGAATCATATGACTCCTAGGTGGTTACTATCCATCATAATATGAAAAATATGGCACCCAAATGCTACTTAGTCCGATTGAATTAACTTATGAAGTAATACACTTTACCTCTATGGCTACTTCCAATTCCCATGTCTGAATGAACACAGTTTTAGATCTATGCTCTCAATCCTCTCGGCTCATTTCCAATAGATCTCTTGATCCTTTTGATGATATTTTTCCAACTAATGAAAGTATCATGGATGTCATATCTTTAGGAGAGATACCATGGGATGATAGTAATCAATGTTCTTATTTTCTTCCTAAACTTGAGATTGTTGAGTGTGAAATTAAAAATATGATTTTACATGAAATAATCAATAACCCTCAAACACCCATTTTGATCCATGATGTCCTACCTAAAGGGAATTTAGAGAATATATCAGTAATGTTATCGATTAATATCTCAATAAAATTTGGGATTGTGGAAAATGTTCATATAGGTTCCCCATGTTCTCCTAAAGAAATTAAAACCTATACAACCCTATGTAAATAATTTCGCGATATTTTTCTTCGTTCTACGAAGAAATTCCTTGTGTCAATCTACAGATTATCGTTCATGAAATTATGACATATCCTGAAGCCAACCTTGTTCGGCAAAAGATTCGTCATGTTCACCCATGAAAAGTTGTTTCTATCGAGGATGAGGTTGAAAAACATCTTAAAGTGGGTTTTATTTATCCTATACCTCTAACTGATTGGGTTTCCAATATTGTTCCATACATTAAGAAACAAGGTACAATCCGTGTATATATTGATTATAGGGATGTTAATGAGATTTGTCCTAAAGATAACTATCCATCCTCTTTTATTGACTATATTTTTGATGATTGTGTCAACAGTGAAATTTTATCCTTTATGGATCTATTAACCAGATTGATATACTACCATTGGATCAACACAAAACTACTTTTATTTGTCCTTGGGAGACCTTCACTTATCAAAAGCTTCCTTTTAGACTTAAGAATGTCGACACCACTTTTGAAGGAGCTATGTATTATGAGTTTCATGACATTAAGCATATTGTACAACCCTATCTTTATTATTTACCTGCACATTTTATGCAACGTAAAAACCACTCGACACAAATACGAGTTGGTTTCTTCCATTGTCGACATTACCATATTTGCTTAAATCTGCATAAATGTGTTTTTTATGTGGAATCTGAATGTCTTTTAGGTTTTATCGTATTCAAGAAAGGAATCAAATTTTGTTTTGGTCTTCTTTTCATGACTCATTAAACTCATGAAAAACTTGAGCTTCTTTTGCTACCATATTTTCATGCTCGTAAAACCTATATGAAAATGTCAAGTTCATCCCATATTTTCTTGATCATTAATTAAATTGAAAGCCGAAAATAAATCTCTTTTCCTTTATCAAGCTCATTAAATGGTCAGAAGGACATGAGCATTATTTTATGCTTTTTTGGACTCAAGAAATTTATGAAAAATATCCTTACTAGAGTTTTATTTTTTATTTTTCAAACACTATAAATATGAAAAATCACTGAGCTTTACTTTTTTTAGGTTCGTTAAAATTTTAATTGAAATAATCATGAATGAGTTTTCTTTTATCTGTTTTTTGCACTTGCTAAATCTAAATGAAAATTTCATCTTGGATTCTTATTTTTATTTATTTTCAAACTCTTTAAACATGAAAAAGACATTGAGTTATGTCTTCATTGGATGCGTAAAACTTAAAAAATTATGAAGGACCGATGTATAAGTTTCTAATGAACCATTCCTTCCTAGGGTTTGTTGAAAATAATATCAAGGACTTGTATGATGGATGAGCTTATATTTAGGAATGGAATATATAAAATATGTACACATTATATGGAAGAAAATCGCTCTTGAGCATGACACCCTTTCACTCTTTGTGTCAAGTTTGGGAAATTCACTAGTCTCTTGTTGATCATATTCCTTTTAAATTGTTACAATTTGGTATGTGATTCCCTTTTGAAGTGAGTGTTACCAAGACAATTGTCATGTCGTCAATATGTTCAAGAGAAGTTCAACTTGAGTCAACCAATTTTTTATAATTCTTAAGCCTTCTTACCAAGTCATCCATCCTTGAGTTAGTCCTATATCACTCTATTATATGTTCTAATTCACAGCTTTGTACCTATTTCATGTCATTGTTAGGGGATACATCAAGGCCCTCCTACGAAAAATCACTTCATATCGACTTCGACACATTATCTGAGAAGTTGATTTAGAAACAATTCAGTACCTTGAGCTTGCATGCCTTAATGACAAGTTTCCTCACCTTCGACAATAGGTTTACATCAATGACCTTTGATCGAATGATTTTATGTGTTCAACTTCAATTGCATCTATTCGCACATAATAGAATGTACTCAAATAACTTAAGGTCCATTGTAATTATTGGTGGTTTCTTTCACATATGTTAATGATTTTCATCATTGGCTAGTAATCAAACAATTTCTATCATGTTTGACCTCAACACATTTATTTACATGGTTAGATTTGTATTATGGAAAGATAGAGATGAAGACCTTGGATCTTGTCTATTACATCTAATTTGCGATGGATTCTTTTGAGTATTTATGATTGTTGCATAGATACACAATGTATGTCTAGTGGCTATGTTTGTATTGAGTCAAGTGGGCATGGATCCACAATGTATGTGTAGTGTCCATGACATTTCCTATTTGACTAGGATCTTTGCATGTCGACAATTATGCTTTGAGACACTTGTATTTTGAGTATGGGAATGCCTACCTCATAATTGATATTATTATATTGTAATTCCTTGACTATTTTTGGTAGGTTTCCAACCAGCTTATTCCTTTCTTCAACACCTTTGCATGATAAATTATTTCAGTTATCACTCATTTTCTAACTTCATACTTTAGGGGGCCACTTTGTTACACATTATTTTTTCTTATTCATGGAAATTAATGTTGTACCCCTATCCTTCGTCATTGTAGAATTATTTCCATTAATCCTTGAAGAAGACAGAAGAAAATACTTTCCTTGAAAGATGAAAATCTTGTTCATAGCCCTTTATAAGCCTTATTTCAAGAGGATATCGCAGGTTGAACATTGACAACATGCAACATATATGATTATCACAAGCTGCAAAACTGTCATATTTGACACTATCTTAGGTTTCTCATTCAAAAGGTGCAATGTCATTTTTTCAAAGAAAAAAAATAAAAGAACATGAAGCTTCTAAGAGATAAGCCTTGTGGATGCCATCTAGATATGGGTACCGAATCTAGGGAGATCGGTCTTGTACACAAAAACGATAAGCCTCGAGGGTTAACTCAATTGGTTTAGTGTTCATCATTGAGCTCATAGGAAGTGATACTTTTGGGTAGATTTTCCTAATACAACTATTTTGTGGATGTAGTGTGTTGGAATGATGATTGTAGTTACACCAAAACCATAGGTGTTAGTAAACGGACGCATCGCCAGAGTTAACGAATCCATGAGAGGCGATTAAGCCATGTTGCGAAACAAACATGGAACACTAGATTATCTAATGCCCAACAATCCCCCCCCCACAGCATGATCTGGGTGTGATTTGAACTCAAGATCTTTGGATCTGATACAACTTCTTGCAATCACGATTTTCGTTACACCAAAAACCGCAGGTGTTAGTAAACAGACGCATCACTAGAATTAAGGGATCCACGAGAGGCGATTAAGCCATGTCACAAAACGCACGGGGAATGCTGAATTATCAAATACCTAACATAATGGTCATCATTTTTCGGAGACTATGAACCATATAGAATATATATATGAAAATAATTTTTAATCTTATTACCTCTCGTTTTTATTATAAAAATGATCCTAATTATTCTTATTTTTGAGATATAATATTTTTATTACATATCGCTCAGTTATGTTTATTAAAATTTAACTTTTACAAATATCAAAAGTATACAAGAAATTTTAAAGGGAGTGTTTATTTATCTGGCTTTTTGGAAATCCGATGGATTTCTAGCCAGAATTCAATGAAAATATTTGTGGTCAAATCTTGATTTGTGTTATTCAAACTAGTTTTTTCACTGCATATATGGATTCAACACCCTCAAAAACCTCTAAGGTGCTTCGATTGTGATGAGATCACCCATCAAACTTGTATTTTTAATGAATCCCTATCTAATTCTAGACAAATTAAATCAGAAAATAAAACAAAAAAATTTCCAAAAAAATATGATAGGGGAAAGTTTATGTATAGGTTTCGTAATTTACTAATGCCATTTTAGTATTTATTTATCTTAATAAGCAGTTAATTATGTAGCCAGGAATATACGCATACATAAAATTTTTGTCTCAGAGTGAATGGTAAAGATTTCACGGCACTCTCGTTGAATTATTTAATAAAGATTTTGATTATGCATCAAAAATCCAGTGGATATTTTAATTCTTTTTAAAAAAATGATATTGTGTTGGAATTTTTGAGTGTTTCACTTTTAAAATTTGCAAAAATAAAAATTATATATCATAATTAAATTATAATTTTATTATAATTTTTAATCATTAAAATTATATTTAATTTATAGATTAAATTTATTTATTTAATAAATTTTTAGTATTTTATTAAACAAATAAAAAATTTAATATTTGTTTCCAAATCTTCAAAAAAAATTAATTGCTTTTCCTTAATATTTTCACTTTTCCAAAAACTTACAAATTATTAATGTGAATAAATTCATTGGTTATAATTCCATTGAAAGATGTAGAAAATATGTAAAAAAGGTTGTTTTATTTTTTATTTTTTGAACAACGTGAGGGCTTGTTAAGGCTTGATCCTTCTTAGTTTTTGATAAAATTTAATTCTTATGATTCTTAAAAGGAACAGATAATATAAATAAACAATATCTAAAAAATATTGTTAATAGCTACAATTTTTGAAATAATTCACATAAATTACACAAATCTTCCTAAAAAAAAAGAACAGGGTTAGAAGTGAAAGGAAACATCCTCACAAGTTGATTGTTCTTGGTATTCCAGGACCTTTGGGATAACTTGAAATTCTTCCTTGGATCGACTATCTAACATATCGTCGTTTTCTTTGTAGATATGATTGCAATAGAACCACTCCAACTTGTTCATAACATGTTTTATTTGTTGCAGAATATGTGCTAGTTTAGGAGAATCAATCCCAACCTAGCCACATACCAAGTCTATGACAAGTTTTGAACCTCCCATTATCTACATGTGTTTAACTTCTTTTTTATCTTCCACATAAACAAGCACCCAAAGTGATAAAAATTTGATTGTCATATCGGTCCAACATCGAGGATCATATTTAATATGAAAATAATGATGATTATTTAGAAACAATACAATTCCAACTCCACATATGGGGGGAATTCCTTGACTCACCCCATTGAAGAAACCTTGGGGGATAGAATTTTCCAAGGGAGGTATAATGAGGGCTCTAGTATTTCTGTATTTTACCTCAGCTCTAAAATTTTTGCAAGTAGAATCAATGATACCCATCACGACCTCCACTGGAATGAATTTTTCTTGGAAAAAAAACATATTCGTAGCTCACCACATAAAGTAGACAAGAGAAGAAGGGAAAATTGGAGAGAATCAAATGATTTGATCATTAACCCAATCTGAAACACATTCAACTAGAGACTCTTTGTCCCAAGAAGTAGTCGGCGGATTGAATGTATTCTTATCCAAATTCCAGACCCGTTAGCTGTAATAGAAAGAAACGAACAAATGATAGAAGGACTCCGCATCATTTTTGCAGAGAGGGCATCGCCTAGGTCCTATCCGCCCTTTCTTAACACAATTATCATAGGATAGAAAATTGTTGGATAAGGATAACTACATCTCTAGTTTTCTTTTGAGCAGGCCTTTGTGATACCAAAGGAATTTCCACCACCATATCGATTCATTAATCAACTGTCCCCCCATGAGAGCTTGGTATCCAAGCTTTATTGTGAAAGATCCTGAAGAAGGATTCTTGAACCATATGAGATAATCCTCATCTTTGTTTGATAGCCTTATCATCACCAAGACTAATATTCCCACATAGTTAGTCTATTCTTCTACCTCTATCCGGGCCAACCTAAGCTCCTATGAAAATTTCCTTGCCCTCATTCCGCATAAGATTTCATTTTGAGAGCTCACATCTACTGAGAAAAGACTCTGGTCACTTGCAGTGTCAGGATAATATTTTCTTAAAGTTTATAATTATCCCTAGAACCAACCCAGGGGTCCAAACTAACTTAGATGCCTCTAACATCACCGATCTTCTAGGATTTCTATTCTCTTATGATTGGAAATGCATTTTTAAGGGCCTTCCAAACAAATGAAGAATTCACAACCAATTTTGGAAGCCTCATAATCCATTTGATTTCATATTTTCCTCTAAAATATTCATCCTTCAATATTTTTCGAAAAAGAGAATTATTATTTAGGAGCATCCAGAGTCTTTTAACAACAATATATTGACTGAAAAAAGGATAAATTTTTAGTCCCCAACCACCAAGGAGTTTAGGCGTAGCAATATATTTTCAATTAACCAAATGAATCCACTGTAATGATTTTCTACCAGACCATATGAATGTTTTTCTTAAACTTCTAATTTTATTTAGTATTCCTTTTTGAAAAATGTCGATCGATGTCCAGTAGACAAGAATTCATTCCAAAATAGACTTAAGAAGTATCATATGACCACCTCTCGACAAAAAATGATTTGACCGAACATTTATTCTTGCTTCCATTTTTTTAATTAACCATATTCAATAAATTTTCCTGTAAGTGTTAGGATTGAAATAAAATCCCAGATACCTCATACCATCTTGGGAATTTTTAATTATATGGAAAGGAAAGGCTTGTAAAGAGAAATCTTGACTACATCTAAAATATTACAAAAGGAAAGAGTGCAATTCTCTAGCTTAATAAATTTTCCTTTTATGAGGGAAAAACAGTCAAGAAATGTTTTCAAAGAGTTTATGCTAACAATGAGTACCTTCTATGAAAGTGATAATGTCGTCCACAAACTGTAAATGTGATAAGGAAAAAAAATCTAGGATTTTGACTCCTTTTAACTCAACTTAATTGATAGGCTCCTTAATCATGATGCTCAATACTTCATTCATTGAAAAAAATAGAAATGGAGAGAGGGGAAAACCATGCCTCAAGCCCCTATAAGCCTTAAAGGAATTGAACAATCTCTAATTTATTAAGACTACAAAATTCACTGAAGACATGCACGATAATATCCAATTAATTATCCTTAAACTCATGCCCAATTGAATAAATTAAAATCAGATGAAGGACCAAGTCACTCAGTCATAGGATTTCGATAATTCAATGTTAAGAGTAATAGCAGGATAACATCTAACTTTGGTGGAGTGAAGATATTCTTATGCTCAGAACACCACATCGTGGATATGACACTTTTTAAGAAAACTAAATTTTTCCTTTGAAATGTATGCGCTCATCATGGGCTTTAATATCAAAGAGATTATCTTTGTGATTATTTTGTATATGTCATTATAGCATTAGATGAGACTAAACTCATTGAACGATGTTGTGTCTTATTTTTTTGAGATGAGTGATCAAGGTGGATATTGGTGGCCACCCGCCTATTCCACTTAGGGCCCCACCATTATCTCTTTTAGTTTTTCAGTTTTGGCATAAATTACTATTTTTAGCAGTTTTTCGGGTCCTAAACTTTCGAAACCATTTTGAGGCCCTAAATGACGTCTTTTGGGCATCGCGCCTCCAGAAAATATGATTTAATTCTGAAATCAATATTCATAGTTAGTTGTCATAGTCCTCGGATAGATCTTTCTAATGATGTATTATGTGCATCAAATGGAGATAGTATGCCAAAGTTACGACCCCGGGAAGTTGAAACACTAATTTACCCAAATGGGGCCCATAGTTTTGGTGCTTCATCTCCGAGGGTTAGGTTTTTGGATGTTTAGGGTTTTCCATTGTTTCTATATAATAAATAGGCCCTTGAGCCTCATTGTAGCACAGTTCAACGGCCTGTAGCCACCACATCTCTTGTCATAGATAAGCTACCAACGCCCTCGCTAGTTTATTTCCATTATGTCTATAAGAAAATATCAGTTCTTTGATATTAATGAAATGAACTGTTATTTCTACTGCATCTTTGTATTTATGGTTATATGTGTATTATGTTGTGTTCCTACATAAATCTAGATCAGTGGTATCAGAGCGGTCTTCTTTTTCTTGATCCTTCTTTGCATGTCCCCAACGAGGCCAGGGTATAAGGAGTTAGGGCTAAAATTGGTTGATCCTTTGCAAGATCAGCCTTGCAAAACCCAATGGCCAAACATGGGGGACGAAAAGAAAGATGAGGGAGCAGGAGATTCTATCAAAATATTGCTTGAGGAGGCCCTTGAAAAACAAAGGAACGTGATGATGGATAACTTTGCCCAGATCCTTCAACGACTGCCCACCGACGGCGCATCTGCATCCAATGACCACTCTGGAGGTATAACTCCCTTTAAGGTACAAGTAAAATTTTACATTCCCATATTTGAGGGTCAAATAGATGCAGATGCCATAGATAGATGGTTGAATCTATTAGAAGGATATTTCTCCGTTCATGACTTTTCTGACCAGGAGAAAGTTATTTTTTCACTCCTCAAAGCTACCCCCCATGTCAAGGACTGGTGGGAAACCTACTGTAAGAAAAAGGACGAGACAAAACCCTCTCTGTTCTCAGTTGTACCCACTTGGAATTATTTTCAAGATGCCATCAAGGAACAATACTATCCTGTTGGCAGCTATGAGGACAAGTACATACAATGGACCACGCTGCGGCAACAAAGGGATCAAGATGTGCATGAGCTAACAAATCTATTCCATACCCTGCCCACAAACTTGGGTATCAAAGATTCGAAGAAACATTTGGTGCTAAAGTATCGTAGTTGTCTACATAGATACATTCAGGAGGAAATGGAGTTTCTTGACATCTCCTCTCTTGGTATGGCATATCGGTATGCTCCCAAGATTGAGCAGAAATTCAAACAGAAGAAGTGAGACTTTGGATCTATGAATCAAAAGGAAGGGAAAGGTGCCCCCGAACTGCAGAACAAAGGACAAAGCCAAGGCATGGTGGCCCAAGACAAATTTCCAGAGCCACAAGCAAATAACAACACCATGAAGCCAAAGAATGACACGGGAAAGTGGTGTGAGTTCCATAAGAGCTCCACTCACAACAAAAGTAAGTGTCGGGACAAGCAGTCACTAGTGGTTAAGATGAGGGCTTCTGAATCATATGCATGCTCCGACTCTGAATCAAAACTTGACAAGGGGAATGAAAAATGGAAATAGATTATTGATGCAGACCCCAACACCACTGTTGCCACTGTGAATATCTAGAAGGAGGAGCTGGGTGATCCAGAGGGGGAGGAGCATATCTTCCACTCCCATATGTGGGTAAAGGGTTTCCCGCTACAGTTTATTGTCGACAATGGGAGCCAAAAGAACCCCATTTCAGTAGATTTCGTGAAGCGGTTGGGCTTGCCGACTACAACACACCAACATCCATACACCATCGGGTGGCTTCACCAAGGATGAGATCTCCGCGTCAGCCAGTAGTGATACCTTCCCTATAGCATCAAGCATTTCACGGATGAGGTATTATGTTACATTTATCCTCTTGACGTTTCTGATGTATTATTAGGCCAACCATACTTGTGGAAGTGACATGATGTGTATGATTCTCAACCTCGTGTTGTTATTGTTACTTTGGGAAATAAGCAGTATAGGATACCAGAGGTACCACTTCCTGTCGCTATCTCTTTGGTTACTACAAAACAATGCGGTAAGCTCATTTCCAAAACCAGGATTTATTTTTTTATTTTTTTATTTTTTTTCTGATGATCCGCCCCCGGGGAAAGAAGAATATTGTGGCCATGACCTCTATATAGGGCTATTCCACATGACAAAATCAAATGGAAAAGGTTTTGGAGGAGTACGGGGACATCTTCACCTCACCCATAGGGGTTCCTCTGCATTGTCAGGTCAAACACCCCATTGATATGACCCCAGGTGTGCCGCTACCTAATGGACTGATCTATTGGCGCTATGTTCTAGATAATGATGAAATCAAGAGGAAAATTCAAGAGTTGCTGCAGAAAGGTCACATCTGGCCAATTTCATCGCCCTATCGAAGCCCAATTGTGCTGGTACAGAAGAAGGATAGGACTTGGAGACTCTGTATTGACTATTGGGCGTTGAAAAAGATAACTATCTGGAATAGGTACCCAATCCCACAGATTCATGACCTTATGGACCAGCTCAAAGGTGTGAAATATTTCAGCAACATCGACTTGAAGTATGGGTATCACTAGGTACCAATCGAACCCTTCAATGTGTGGAAGACTACCTTCAAAGCCAAGGAGGGCCTTTTCGAATGACTGGTCATGCCTTTTGGGTTGAAAAATGCTCCCGAAACCTTCATGAGGTTGATGGAAGACATATTGCGGCCATTCACCAACTCATTTGTAGTGGTGTACTTGGATGACATTTTGATCTTCAGCCAGACTTGGGAAGAGCACCTCCACCACATTCAAAAATTCCTCCAAACATTGCAACAACATAAGTTGTGTGCCAATTTGGAGAAGTGCACTTTTGGCATGACCCAGGTTTAATATCTAGGATAAATTATTGATGAAAGGGGGGTGCATGTGGATCCAACCAAGATCCAAGTCATTTGGGATTGGCCAGCCCCAACCACTCTAACAGAGCTTCACAACTTTCTAGGTCTTTCTAATTTCTACCGCAGGTTCATGTTGGGATTCTCTCATATCAATTGGTCCTTGAGTCAAGTCACCAAGGGAGGAGTGAAAGCAAAATACTTTTTGTTGGAATCTCAATAGAAGGTGATCGTAGAATTGAAACATCGCCTCTGTTTTGCCTCAATGCTGTTAGGTCCCTATATTACTAGTATATTCCCTTATTGTTGTTCGTGTAACCCCCTTATTGTTATTATTGTACCCTTGTAACCCCCATATTGTTATTATTGTGCCCATAAATTATTATTGTTAGGTTAGCTAGGATTACATTGTGGCCCCATGGACTCCTATATATAGAAAGGAGGTTTTGTAATTTGAATCATCCAAGAATTGTTCATTAATGTAATGTATTGGAGGTTTCCCCCTCGAAGTGGATTATTTCTAAGGCATTGATATCTCTTTTCTTCTATTTTTGGAGCTGTTTTCCCAACATTTTGTTGGCAATATGATGCAGATTGTTGTCCTTGATGGCAACCCACTTGATGAAGATGATGGCAAGCTACTTAATGAAGTTGTTCTTGATGCTTGATGTGTTTATTAATGATGTAAATCTGATGTTATACAAGTAACTCAGAAGTAAGAAAAGAAAGGAATTTCAGGAAGTGCCAAAGAAATGATAAATAAGGTATGTCACTATGCATATGCGGATTTGTTAAGGCGAAGTAGCGTATGTATGTAGAAAAGTACGTGCCAAGTCGCGTATGCTCAATTGCACTCTAAAAGAATAAAACCAAGGGTTACTACCATGGTATTGACCCATTGTATTGAGCGTTGGATTGTCTATGTGATCCCATCCAGGAATACCATCGGAAGTTGTGTGGTTTTGGCTCATGGTATTGTCAAAGGCTAGATCTATTTAAGGAGAAGAAATTCATTGTGCAATGTGTGTGCATGAGTCTGTGTTTGAATGTATACTTCACTCTGAAGTATGTCTAAATGGAAAGGGTAATAGTTTGATGATAGATCTGAATCTATGATGCACCTATGAAGAAAATGATGAAGAGGGATCTCTAGATCTGAAATGTATATGTATCTTCTGGATCTGTTTATGGAATGATTAGATTTGTGATCTGGCAAATTTGTGCTGAAGTAAAGAATGAAGATCTGAGCTATTTATCTATTCTGGAGAGCTGCACTTCCCTAAATTTCCTGAAGATCTATACGCAGGTTTGTCAAGGAGAAAGCACGTATATACGCGGCTTGTATTCAGCGAAAGCACGTATGGGAATTGAAGTCAGCTTTGAAATGTGTGTAGATGTATACGCGGGTTGGTATTTGTGAAAGCGCATATATACGCAGGTTTAGTGAAGAAAAAGCGCGTATGTAATTTAGGGTTTGCTGAAGTATGTGGTATCAAAAATCTGATCTGTTCTGCTGTTTTACTGCTATCTGTCAATGATGATCTGGGTTGTTCGAATATTGATTATGCTGCTATAGAGCAAGTTGTTGGTTTGATGAATGTTCCTTGAGCTTAATTGTGTGGGTTGGATCCAGTATGAAAATTGATGAAACGTGGTCCACAAAGGTGTTGAAGGTTGAAGCCTTCAGTGAGGGGGTTGTAGCTCCCTTCCAGGAGAGGCTGGTAAACGAGTGTAGGGGGTCGTAGCTCCCTTCCAGGAGAGGCTGGTAAACGAGAGCAGGGGGTTGTAGCTCCCTTCCAAGAGAGGCTGGTAAACGAGAGAAGGTTGTAGCCTTCTGCAGGTGGGTGCCTGCGTGCTGGTATGAGTCTGGGCCAGTACATGGTTGTAAGATGTTTTCTCTATAATAAAATATTGAAGGCTGAGACAATGGTAGCGGTGGTTTTCTCCAAACTTGGGATCCCACCTAAAATCCTCGTGTTCATGTGTGTTTCTTATGTGTGATGGTTTATTCTGTTATTACTACACATGCTTATTGTTAACTAAACATCTGATGAATGAATGATGCATAGACCTAAGTAAATAAATAAATGCATAATAAGATCTCTGTGTATACGCGAGTTTTATGAAGGATATCCGTGTGTATACACTAGTTGGCTTCAGCAAAGTAGCATATGGGTTTTAGTGAATGGAAAAGTAAATTTTTTTGAGTAAGTCCTAAATACTGATTCACCCCCCCCCCCCCCTCTCAGTGTTTTTCCCAACAATTGGTATCAGAGCAGGTCCTTCTGAGGGAGCTTGATCGCTTGAAGGAGATCCGTCACAATGGGAAAGAAGCAAAAGAAGAAGGCTACTCAAAAGGAGATATCTCATAAAACATGTGCAGCAGAAAATGAGGAAGATAAAAACAGGTACTGATTTTTGTTCTTGTGATTAACCTTCTTGTGCATGTAATGGTAAAGATAGTAAAAGGAATGTTATGGATCTTGAAGAAGCTCTCAAGATTAAAGTTGAAGAACTACAAATATCATCTAATAAGCAAGAATCTATCTACAAAGAGATGATCTCTCAAATGAAAGGATAGATAGAAACAATGAATGGTCAGATGGAAATGTATCAAAGACGGATAGAAATGTATCAAAGGGTGTACGATAATGTAACCAATCGAAGTAAAGGACTTGAAGCAGAAATCATCTCTCTGAAAGCAGATCTCGAAACATCAAACAAGAAGAATGAAGAACTTCTACAATCATTTGAAGAAAAAGGATTTGAAGCAGAAATCATCTCTCTGAAAGAAGATCTCGAAGCATCAAATAAGAAGAATGAACAACGGCTACAATCATTTCAAGAAAAAGGACTTGAAGCAAAAATCATCTCCCTCAAAGAAGATCTCGAAAAATCTAATAAGAAGAATGAAGAAATTTTACAAACTTTTGAAGAACAAGAAAATGGATTGAAGGAAGAGATTATAAACTTGAATGATCAAGTAGAAGAAGGAAAAAGGGTCGAAGAAAGCATGAATAAGCAATGCCAAAAATTGGAGGTTGAGGTAAACATTCTCAACGGTAAATTAGAAGAAAAGGATAAACTCTTGAGGTTTCAAGATAGTACTAAGATTCTGGACAATATTCTTAGTAATCAAAGGTCTCCTGCTATTAAACTTGGTCTTGGTTTTCATGAAACTATTAAAGGAGAATCTAGTTCACAAGGAAGTCCTAAAGATTCAAAGGATGTCAATGCAAAACCAGAAGAGTTGAAAGAAACAAGAAGTCAACCGAAAATCATGAACACTCAAAGGAAATCATTCAATAATGTTGAATGCTTTAAATGTCATAATTATGGGCATGTTGCAGCCAATTGCAGAAGCAGATTTTTTCAGTCACAAACAAACAGATTCTACACAGAAAGGTACTCTGGTTTCTTCAAGGGATATTGTTTTTCATGCAGCAAGTATGGTCATAAAGCAACTGATTGCAATAGAAGGAAGAATAGAACAACACATTATGATCCTTATGCTTACTTTTCTGGTCACATAAGATGCTATACTTGTAACAAGTATGGACATGTAGAAAAAGAATGCAGGATGAATAGATCTGAGAAATTGGAGAACTTCCAGCACACAATAAGAAAGTTCAGGCAAAGTTGGAAAAAGAAGGAGGACCGGTCAGAAACATAGGGAATATTGACCCTACTGTAGTCATCCGCTTCTAAAGCTTACTTCTCTTAATGACTGCAGGAGTGATGTGAGATAAATTATAGGGATTAGTAATGTATCGTCACAGGGGGAGCAATGTATGGTGATTCCCATGATGGTTTTGGTTATTCTGGTTATGTTTATTTCTGACAGAGCATCTAATGTGAAGAATACAGGTACAGGTGGTAGAAACTCAGGGGGAGATGAAGGAATGCGAAGTTTTAAATGTTTCACTTTCCATACGTGGGTTCTGTGAAATAAAGCCGCGTATACACGTGAGTTACAGTGGAGACAGTCGCATATGCATTTATGACAAGAAAAAATAGTATGACAAGCTAAAGATCAGGAGCACAGGTTCAGGGGGAGCATCAGTCTGACTACTAATGATTGTATTATTGGCACGGTATCTGCTTATTTCTCAGTTCTAAATGATGATGACATGATACATGGTTTCTTATGACGAGATTATGGATGAGCCCTGTTTGCTTTTTTGTTGAAAAGTATTCTTTATTTTCACACATGGATGAGATGGAATTCTTATGATTCAGAGATAAGGACATATCATGCAAAGATTGTTGCTGATAACTTGCTGTTGAAAGAGTTTTAGTTTGCACAAGCTAAGGAGGAGCCTTGGTCATATGGAAAGGATGCTTGGATGCACATTTTCAAGGGGAGCATTAGCCTTTCTGAGCGTAATGCATTGTTGGCATTATGATGATTTTGAAATAAGATCTCTCTCTTGAGGTCTTTCTGGTACCGGTCATAAAAATTCATATTTGTAATTTGATGAAAAGGTCATGTTGAGAACTGTGATGTAAAATTGTAATATTTAGTCATGTAAGGACTTGATCAAATATGTAAACCCACTTGGTTGGGTACTTGAGTCAAAATGTGTAAACCCTCTTGGTTGGGTACTTGAGTCAAAATATGTAAACCCTCTTGGTTGGGTAGTTGAGTCAAAATTGTAAACCCACTTGGTTGGGTATTTGAGTGTCGTAAGTAAATCCACTTGGTTGGATCTTTGATGTAAGTATGATTTCTTGGTGATAGGAAGGTCATAGAGTCATGTACTTCATTGAAAAATATGTTTGAAGATTCAGCATGAACTTAGGAGGAGCATGGTAACTTTAGTGCACATCAGATCTACATTGCTCTTCTATCTACATGAGGAGAAAACAACCTTGTGTTGGTTTTGATCTGCCCTTTGCCCTTGATGTCAAAGGGGGAGAGTGACATGGTGTTTGAGTATGGGAGAATATTATTATGCTTAATGTATCTATCTGTTGTGGTGATCAAACACCATCGCGGTTTCCATCAAGTCCAAAGGGGGAGATTGTTGGCAATATAATGTAGAGTGTTGTCCTTGATGGCAACCCACTTGATGAAGATGATGGAAACCTACTTAATGAAGTTGTTCTTGATGCTTGATGAGTTTATTAATGATTTAAATCTGATCTTCTACAAGTAACTCAGAAGTAACAGAAGAAAGGAATTTCAGGAAGTGCCAAATAAATGATAAATAAGGTATGTCACTATGCATCTGTGGATTTGCTAAGGCGAAGTAGCGTATGTATGCGGAAAACTACGTGCCAAGTCACGTATGCTCAATTGTGCTCTAAAATAATAAAACCAGGGGTTACTACCATGGTATTGACCCATTTTATTGAGCGTTGGATTGTCTATGTGATCCCGTCTAGGAATAACATCGGAAGTTGTGTGGTTTTGGCTCATGGTATTGTCAAAGGCTAGATCTATTTAAGGAGAAGAAATTCATTGTGCAATGTGTGTGCATGAGTCTAGGTTTGAATGTATACTTCACTCTGAAGTATGTTTGGATGGAAAGGGTAACAGTTTGATGATAGATCTGAATCTATGATGCACCTATGAAGAAAATGATGAAGAGGGATCTCTAGATCTGAAATGTATATGTATCTTCTGGATCTGTTTATGGAATGATTAGATCTGTGATCTGGCAAATATGTGCTGAAGTAAAGAATGAAGATCTGAGCTGTTTATCTATTCTGGAGAGCTGCACTGCCCTAAAATGTCTGAGGATCTATACGCATGTTAGTAAAGGAGAAAGTGCGTATATACGCAGCTTGTATTCAGCGAAAGCGTGTATGGGAAGTGAAGTCAGCTCTGAAATGTGTGCAAATGTATACGTGGGTTGGTGTTTGTGAAAGTGCATATATACGTAGGATCAGTGAAAGGAAAGCGCGTATGAAAACTAGGGTTTGCTGAAGTATGTAGATTTAAATATCCGGACCGTTCGTCGTTTTACATCGCTATCGTCAATGATGATCCGAAGCGGTTCGGTCATTGATTATGCCGTTTAAGGAGCAAGTTGTTGGTTTGATGAATGTTCCTTGAGCTTAATTGTGTGGGTTGGATCTAGTATGAAAATTGATGAAACGTGGTCCACAAAGGTGCTAAAGGTTGAAGCCTTCAGTCAGGGGGTTGTAGCTCCCTTCCAGGTGAGGCTGGTAAACGAGAGCAGGGGGTTGTAGCTCCCTTCCAGGACAGGCTGGTAAACGAGAGCAGGGGGTTGTAGCTCCCTTCCAGGAGAGGCTGGTAAACGAGAGAAGGTTGTAGCCTTCTGCAAGTGGGTGTCTGCGTGCTGGTATGAATCTGTTCCAGTACATGGTTGTAAGATGTTTTCTCTATAATAAAATATTGAAGGCTGAGACAACGGCAGCGGTGGTTTTCTCCCGACTTGGGTTTCCACCTAAAATCCTGGTGTTCATGTGTGTTGCTTATGTGTGATGGTTTATTCTGTTATTACTACACATGCTTACTGTTAACTAAACATCTGATGAATGAATGATGCATAGACCTAAGTAAAGAAATAAATGCATAATAAGATCTCTGTGTATACGCGAGTTTTATGAAGGATATCCTCGTGTATACGCTAGTTGGCTTCAGTAAATTAGCATATGGGTTTTAGTGAATGGAAAAGTAAAAAGTTTTGAGTAAGTCCTAAATACTAATTCCCCCCCCCCCCCTCTCAGTATTTTTCCCAAAACATTTGGTATCAGAGCTTTGGATTCTAGGGTTTCGTTGCTCCAAACATGTCATTGTGGAATTTTCACTATAAATTTTTTTATATGAAGGTTCAGAAGCTAAAATATTTAGGGTGCGAGGTCAAAATCTGGAGGAACATCATCGCAAAATTTTAGATTTTCATTCGCAATATTGTTGAAGATATGATTTGTGGAAGTTAGGTCTTTTTCTGGCTCCCTAATTTCATCTCAAAGAGGTGATCGTGGGAAAATTTTCATAACTCTCTCTCTGAGCATAAGATTGGAATTATATAAAAAGTGATTGGAAGTACATGAACTTTAGTTTCTTGTCTATAAATTTCAAACCCAAAGGAGCAAACAATGATACGTGGCAAGTCATATAATTTCTCTCTACTGAACCAGTCCATAATTAGGTCATTGTGGGACATTGGACATAACTTTGTCTTGAAGAATCCAAATCAAGTCAGACCTATGGCATTTGAAAGAATCTTCTGAGAACTACTACACGGAAAAATTTCAGATATTTAGGATCTACAATTATAGAGATAATTCAATTTCAATATAGAGCTCTACAAAAGCAAGTAAAAGGTGTGTATTTTTTTTCCCAAATTGCATAAGTCTTGTTTGAAGAATCAAGTTGAATTGATTCCAAGGGCATATTGTAGAATATATATCAGTATTGGTTTCTAAAATGGCCCCTAAAAAGAATTAAACACCCATTAAGCCTTTAGAAGGCTCTGCCACGACTCATGAAGACAAAGAATGGCAACATGACATATCAAAATTACAAGAGCAAGTGCAACAAATTTCGCTCTCGCAAAGAGCAACAAAAAATGACATGAAAGTTTTGAAGAAAGGTGTGTAAACTAAGATGGATGGTTTGAATAAAGGCGTGGAATATAAGATAGATGGCATGGAATCTGGCATGGAATCTAAGATGGATGGCATGGAAGCTAAGATCGATGAAAAAATGGAAAACATGAATAATGATCTAAAAGCAAACATGGAAGGTTTGAAAAAGTTGATACAAGAAATGTTTCCTAATGGTGAAAAGATAGTAGAGGAAACTCATGATGAGAAAAAAATAAATGTTAAACGTGATTTCATAAACTCTAATGTTGGCAGGAAGAACCACCATATTCCAAAAATGAATATGAGGAAGTTTGATGGAAAGGATGCTGTAACATGGATACTACAGATGGAGCAATATTTTGATCTCCATAATGTGAAAAATGCACAAAAGGTATGCATTGTAAATTTAAATTTAGAACAAAATACATTTGTATGGTATTGATGGCTTTGCTCCCGTAAAAAAAATTCCACTTGGTCAATTTTTACGGAGGAAATGATAGCACATTATGAGGATACAAAGAGCAACACCTTCTTTAGCCAATTGATAAATCTCAAACAAAATGGTTTTGTCGGGGAGCACATTGAGGACTTCCAAAAATTGAATATAACGGTAACTTATATTCCAGAGGAACACAGGATTGGTCTCTTCTTAGGTACTTTAAAGGATAACCTGAATTTGGCACAAAATCGAATGAAACAACAGGCAGATCAACATCACAGCGAGAGAATTTTTGATGTAGGAGACTGGGTATTTTTATGGCTACAACCATACAAACAAATGTCCCTCAAGCAAGCTAAGAAAGATAATAAATTATTGCCAAAGTAATATGGTCCTTACAAGGTGTTGCAAAAGATTGGTACTATGGCATACAAATTGGAGCTTCCTTCTTCTTCACGAGTGCATCCAGTTTTCCATGTTTCATGCTTAAAGAAGGTTATAGGTGAAAATCTTCCTGTTCAAACAATATTTCCAAAACTTGATGAGGAAGGAAAAATAATATTAGAACCTGAAGCGGTCACAGAAACAAGAACTCGACAGCTACGGAATCGATCAATTTCAGAGTATCTCATCAAGTGGAAGAACTTACCCATTGAAGATTCTACATGGGAGGATGATAATTTTATACAGAAGCACCCAGAGCTACTCAAGCGTTGAGGAAAACACTTTTTTGAAGGAGAGGGGCATATTAGGTCCCTATATTACTAGTATACTCCCTTATTGTTGTTAGTGTAACCCGCTTATTGTTATTATTGTACCCCTGTAACCCCCATATTGTTACTATTGTGCCCTTAAATTATGATTTTTAGGTCGGCTAGGATTACATTGTGGCCCCATGGAATCCTATATATAGAAATGAGATTTTGTAATTTGAATCATCCAAGAATTGTTCATTCATGTAATGTATTGGAGGTTTCCCCCTCAAAGTGGCTTCTTTCTAAGGCATTGATATCTCTTTTCTTCTATTTTTGGAGTTGGTTTCCCAACAAATGCTCACATTACCAGACTTGCAACAACCATTTGAGATCGATATAGATGCCTCTGACTATGCTATTGGGCTAGTTCTTATTCAACAAGGGCATCCAATGGCATATCACAGTGAGACATTGTTCGACACAATTCGTAAGTATCCCACTTATGACAAAGAAATGTATTCCATTTTGCAGGATTGTCGACAATGGAAGCACTACATTATGGGGAAGGAAACAATCATCCACATAGACCACTAACCCCTGTAGTTCATACAAACACAAGGGAAACTACAGAACGATCACCATCAGAAGTGGTCCACATATCTACAACAGTTTCATTTGAACATCAAGTACTAGAAGGGTAGCACCAATAATGTTGCAGAATGCCTTAGTCGACCACCGTTCATGGTGCTAACCACCATTATCAATTCTTATGGGCATGATACTTCATATTGGCTGCTTCTCTACACAAGCAATCTAGAATTCGGCCACACATACAAGGCACTCTTGGGGGTTACGCAAGTTCCAAATTTTCACCTCCAAGATGCAATGTTATGTCACTCAGAACACCTTTGTGTTCATTCAAGCGAGCGTGCTAAGATGATATGGGAAGCACACTACAGTCGAGTCGCTGGGAATTTTTGGGTCGAGAAAAGAGTGGTAGTACTGTAGAAATATTTCTATTGGCTAAACCTTTGACAGGATGTTGGGAAGTACATCAGATCCTGCATAGTTTGTGCCATTTCCAAACCGACCATCAAGAAGCAAGGCATCTATACTCCGCTACCTACCATTAGTCGACCTTGGGAATCCATATCCATGGATTACATGTCAGGCCTTCCTTCTACTAAGCATGGAAATGATTGTGTTTTCATGGTCATCGACAGATTCTTGAAGATGGCCATTATGGGGGTCTACATGAAGAATATCACAACAGAAGCAACTACTAAACTCTTCTTTGAACGAGTGTGGCTACACCTTGGGATCCCATAGTCTATCATATTAGATCAATATAGTAGGTTCTTCAACACATTTTGGTCTAGGATCTAGTCAATACTGGACACCAAGCTCGCCTAGTTCACATCTTTCTATCCCCAAACTGATGGCCAAGCAGAGGTCGTTAATAGGATGATTGTACACATTTTGCGCATGTACAATTAAAAGCATCCATGCACATGGGATGAGAGACTCCCCTATGTAAAACACAATTATAACTAGGCTCTTCATAGCTCAATCGGCCACAACCCCTTTCAAGTGGGCATGGGATTCCAACCGCTATGTCCCATTGACATAGCCATGCCATTTGCGACTACTCAGGCTAATTCGGCTCATGTCCAGTCTAAAGCTGACAAAGTGAACATCTTCATCGAGCGCATTCAACACATCCACCAATAGGTTCATGACATATTGGACATAGCTAATGCTAAGTACAGGAAACTACATCAACATTGGGTGCCACACAACTTCAAGGTGGGCGACAAAGTGTGACTACATTCGCAGAAAGAGCGCCTCACTGGACCCCACCGCAAGCTTCGCCCACTCTGATATGGGTCATACACCATCATGAAGGTTGTAGGGAACAATGCCTTCGAGCTCAGTATTCCACCATTCCTTGGTCTACACACAGTATTAAATGTAGACCACCTTCATCCCTACTTCCCACCTCTACTGGACACCTTTGACATTGCAGAACAACTCACACCAACAGTGTTAAACCCATAATGCATGGAACAGGCCACCACAGATTGTATCATGGACATGAAAATCAAGAACACTCGCCAATAGAAGATCCAACTGTATCGGGTTGTCAAAGCTGGCCAACTCATGTACCAAGGCAAGTGGTTCATAAGGGACCAAGTTCAGCAAAAGTTTCCTCATCTCATAGAGGAACTCAATGCAATGGGGACCATTGCTTCCTAAGGGGGGAGGAATGGTACATGTGGATATTGTTTTCCACCCACCTATTCCACTTGGGGCCCCACCATTATCTCTTTCGGTTTTTCAGTTTCGGCACAACTTACTATTTTTAGCAATTTTTCGGGTCATGAACTTCCAGAGCCGTTTTGAGGCCCTAAACGACGCTTTTTGGGCATTATGCCTCCAGAAAATATGATTCCATTCCAAAATAGATATTCATGATTAGTAGTTGTATTCATTAGATAGATGCTTCTAACGATGTATCATGTGCGTCAAATGAAGATAATATGCCAAAGTTACGACCCTGGGAAGTTGAAACACCAATTTACCCAAACAGGGCCCATATTTTTGGTGCTGCATCTCCTAGGGTTAGGTTTTTGGATGTTTACATTTTTCCTTTATTTCTCTATAATAAATAGGCCCTCAAGCCTCATTGTAACATATTTTAGAGGCCTGTAGCCACCACATCGCTTCTTAGAGATAAGCTACCAACGCCCTAGCTAGTTTATTTCCATTCTGTCTGTAAGAAAATTTCAGTTCTTTGATATTAATGAAATGAAGTGTTATTTCCACTGCATATTTGTATTTATTATTATATTTGTATTCTAGTGCATTCTTGCATAAATCCGGATCAATGTGTTAGTTGAATGTTGAGTTGAGCATCCCATGCATGCAGGCCATTTTATGAGATTCCCTAACAAAATTGAGGATGCCATATTTTATAAGTTAGTAAAATCCCTGTTAAGCAGGTAAATCCCCTTTGCAGATAGAGGCGATCCCTCTAGCCCTAGAGTGGGTTTAGAAACAAAGGGATATGCTAGAGTGTTGATTCTTAATTACTAAATGAAAAGATGACACTGTAGATAAACCTACTTGGAATCCAATTCTGTCATCGTGGCTATAGTGGTGGTGGCCTCTCGCTCCTGCCTCTGCAAATCACAATCCCTTTGCAGTCATGCTTGGATACCTGCACATAGATCAGTAAAAAAGAACAATAAACGACATAATAACTTCATTCATAACTACTAGCCAGTCAAAGAGGGCTAAGCATATTATGTTAAACAAATGACATAACACAAAATGGGAACCAACAATAGTCACGTGTATGTATTGATGGAAGAAATAGGTACAACCAAAGCTTTGACATCTCAGTCTCGTCCAGACGGGTTCATCCGAAGCGTGTCTCAGATACTCATCAGGGGATTCGGATGGGATGAAGGCATGGGCGTAAGCTCTCACAACAAAGTTCTTCCTTGTTCTATCTCTTCAACAATTCAGCTATATTGTACTCAATTATCCATCTTCAGCTAGCTTATGCAAGGAGAGATCGCTTCTTTTTATAGAGGAAAAGGAGGAGGTTAGGATCCCTACAAAGGTGTGAGGGAGGCCTATCCTTTAGGAGGTTCCCATAAAAGATGGAATCCATAAAAAAAAGGAGCGAGTCCATGGTTATTCAGTCCAACCACTCCCAATCACTTATCCTCGAAGTTTTTGGAGTGGTATCTCCGCCTCTATTTTTAAAAAACATTCCATAAAAAACTCGGCATCGGTGGCTAACTGAGACAGAGCACCAACTGGTGCAGGGCTGAGTGCTAATCTTCCTCATCGACATGAGGGTAGAACTAACTATTCATGCCAAGGTAAAAAAAAGTGTTTTTGAATCTCTACTCAGGGAATTTTCAATATAAGGATTATTGCTCTCATGTAAAGGGATGCAATGATGGTATTTGCAAGACATGACACTGCTTATTGATCACAGAAATGACCCTCCAATGGGTGAGATGGGGATTGCAAGGACAGTAACAAAAAGATGTGTAATAGATTCCCCCTAAAGCATGACGTCCGAGGGAGAGGAAGGGGCGAAATGCTTTATGAGAACATGTTCGAACTAAACACCACTGTCAGAAACCTGCAATTACAAATACAACTGATATCAGATACATGAATATGTGGTATGGGTGCAACCATCCATAATAGAGTACATAAAAACTGAGATCCGAGGTATGGACACAACCATCTAGCAATAAGGATCAACAAATAGACTCATGTATTGTTCCAATCAAAAGAGTCATGCATGAGTCACGATAATCCACAAGAACCTGCAGCTTGGATTTTATCAAAAAAAACCCAAGGTCTTGTGCTCCATATCGACCCGAACACGTAAAAATTCAAGCATGGAAATATATGAGCTAAAGTCGAACATGCAAGAAAATCATATGATTACCAGCCAATGATGGAAGATGTTAACAGACGCGAGAGAAACCACCAATAATGACAATGGTCCTCAAGGTACGAAAGGTACAATCCATGGAATGTGAATAGAGAGTTAAATTCAAACAACCACAAAATCACTCAATCGAATGCCGATGATTTGAACCTTGCGTCGAATGCGAAGAACCTTCCATTGAGGCATGCAGGCTCCAAGGTACCAGAAGGGAGTCTCTAGATCAGATTCCTAGATAATGAGCTAAATTCGATAGGAAGTGACCTGGCCGAAGGAGGGCCATAATGTTTCTCACATCATCGACACGGGACAAAGGAACATGATGATAGTGAATCGAGACCAACAAAGAATTAAAGGGAGGTTGAAAAATGTAGAGGAGAACTTCTATTGAACATATTAGCGACACAACACTGGATTTGGCAGTATTTGACATCAAGGGATCTGAGGTCATGATGATGTGGCAAAGAGCAGATGAGAGGTCAAAATGGATTACCCAAACCCATGAAGGAAAAATTGATGAAATGAGATGTCCCCAACCCGACACAAATGCAGACAAGTGTCATGTTCAAGAGCGACATATTGCTGACACAACTAAAATCTGGTTCAATTTCTCCCCCACCAGTTTTGGCGAGTACCCCAATTATTTTTTTTAAAACAAGCTTGAAGGGGATAACATATGCTTGTGTTGTAAGTTTTTCCTTTGTACAAATCCAACCTAGTACATTTTATGAGCCATAGGAAGGAGGAACTCGAGTAACGTCATAGTGACGAAGTCCGATGTCATCAGGGTTTAATGAATCTAAGAAAGGGAGAACTCGACATCTTTTCATGTTTATAGAGTTTGAAAAGAAGGTAGAAAATAAAAATCTAGTGTGGCCCTTTTTGTAAATAGTCTCTCAGACCAGAAAAGGTAGAAAACAATCTCTGAAAGAACCTATTAGTCACAATAGGCTAAGGTATTCCTTTTTCGTAAATAATCCATCCCATCCCTAAAAAGGGGTAAACATATATTGGGTAGATATCGCTTCACAGCCATTTAACAAGTTCAAAACGAAAAGAGTCTCGGCAATCTTTTCAATTTTAGAGAGTCAGAAAAGAGCTGAAAGATGACTCCAGTAGTGAATTTTTTTGTGTTTTTACCAAGTCCGAAAAAGTATAAAATATAACTCGTCACTTCATCAGTATGGCTTGAAAGCATGTCGCTGCACAAGAGACACGTGTAAAACCCATTTCTCGAAAATAATATAATAAAATAATCGAAAAACATGTCTTAAAACCTAATTAGGGTTGTGAAAAGTTATAAAAATGCCAAAAATGGCAAAAATAATTACTTTTCCCTTTTTACCTCTTGTGGAGCAATAGTTCCATTTTAAAATGTGATCTTGCAAAGTTGATAGCGAACAATCCAGCAGACCAATCTCAAATTTTCCAGTTCCAGGTAAGAGACGATATCTCACCCTTCATTTTAAGTCCTCTTTTATGACCTGCAACCATCAATTTTGATTTCTGGGGGAGGAAATGTAAATTTTAGGGCATGAGGGTTGGCACAAGTTTTAGGCACGGACTCACGCTAATCGCCCATTTTTCTGAACTAGGGCGCGCCCATTGGAGTGATTGTTTGAGAAACAGTCGTGCCAACTACGCAGACCATTTTTGTTTAAAAAATGCAAGTCAAAGACCCATTTTTTACAATTCCAAGTTTCAAAAATAGCTAATACTATCCATATGAACATGTTTGCAGGTAAAAAGAGGCAAAATGGTAATCGAATGGAAAGAATGGGAACACAGTGAAGAGGATGAGCTTGCCATGGAAAATGAGAATTGCATGGAAGCTCTTAGAGACTATGGACTAAAGAAGTTCTTCTTGACACCGTGTCTCCAAGCTCAACCAGAGCTACTACAATATTTGATCAGCATATGGGATGAGAATCAGGAAAAGTTCATCCTTCGAAATCAAGAACTTGAGATTGATGTTTCTGATGTCTACTTCATAACAGGATTATCGTGGAGGGGAGCAACACCAAACCTAACCAGCACCTTGCCTTGCATGGAGAGCATGTCCATGGTGATTGACAAGGTATCTCTAAGGGCATGAAAGGGATCAGGAAGTGGGAAAGTTGATATACAGACTATCCCAGACTTGGCACTAAAAGTAGTGCTACATACCATCACACGAGTTGCAGGATCACAAGCACTGCACGAAGCAACAAAGAAACAACTACTTCTTGCTGTAGACTGCTTGACATTGGCCATCTACAATTGGGTAGAGGCCGTGACAATAAATATGAAACGCCAGCTGACAAAGAGAAAGAAGACCAAACTGAAGCAATTTGGTTATGGGTCTATCCTAGTATCATTCTTCCTAGAATGACTACGAATCTTCCAGCGTCAAGAGGTCATAGTCCTGACACCACCAGCGAGGGAACCATGGATGGCCCGATGGGTAGCTCTGATGCTAAGGGCAGGGGGAAACCAACAGATGTCCTAGAGACCGGAGTTCTTTGATAGGCTCCATCGATAGTTTATTGTCATGGAGGACTGGCCCTACTCTTGTACAGATTTTACTGGTGATCTGCACCTCCCACTCCCAGAGGGAGAGGATTGGGATGAAGATTTGGGTAAGACTCATTTTTTAATTTTCATGAGTGTTATGATTTTTTATTATTATGTATGTTCTAACGTTAAATCCATGCACTTGCAGATGTTGGCCCAGAGAGGACCGCAGGCATGTCTCCAATAGCGAGGCGAATCCCTCGTGATTTTGACCCTCATGGTGAGGAAGGAGAGGAGGAGGAGATTATGCGCAACCTAGAGGGAATCACACGTGTAATCCAAAGCTATGCACGATTCGACGATGTTCCTCGTGCCTACCAGAGACATACTGTAGGAGTGCGAAGCTACATTCACCGCTTACTAAGGCAACTCGTATGGGAAGTGACATGCTACCATGAGAATCACACTGATTAGACACCTATGTTTTATGTCTGCATATTTTGAGGGACATGGTGTCACAAGATGTAATAGAGACACGCATATTTTTTGAGTTTATGATGCACACTGATGCAAACATTCAATATATATATACATCTATTTTCCTACATGGATCTTTTACATATGATGTTGATTTTATATATTATGCAGATGTCTATCTAATACAATGTTAGCCATTGTATCAGTTAATGCATTCATTTTTCTAGGAATATGTTGATATGTGATAAAATCAAAATGTCTTTCTAGAAAATGAACACGCAAATACAATCTCAAAATGTATGGGTTTCTAACCGAATAATGCCCATTGAGCTAAAGAACAACAAGTTGTGAATCTAGATTTATGAGCAATGCACATATGCCGAGGTTGATTTCCTCGGTTAATAGCTCGAGAAAAACACTATACTCAATGACATTGTTTGTAGTCCATCCTAGACAAATACCTTGTAGATTTATCAACTCACCAGTAGGATTATAAATTACCCAGGCTGCTAACAAAAAATTCCTGGTACTACGGGAAACACCATCCGCGAAACCGACATAAGGGGTAATAAACATCTGCACAAATAAGCAAGACCCAATAAGTAGGGAAAACGCTTGCAAAGCAAACCAAACCAAAACATGTACAAAAATGAAAACAACACCTATGTACACAAATCATGCATGAATGGCTCATGCATAACATTTTTGAGATACAACCCATTTGTGGGCTATTCTAGAGGATTACCTTTGTAATCAATGAGCTCATAGGCCCCATTCTCCAACAAATGTTTAATAATGTAGTGTCCATGCCAGATGGGTTGAAATTTTCCTACCCCCAACTTATCATGAGCTTGGTCGTACAAGAGGACGAGGTCTCCCTCAACGAAAGAACGAGGGGAAACTGATTGGTCAAAATGAGCTTTGGCTCATTTTTTCTGTGCTTCGATAACCAAAGCAGCAAAGTGGCGGGTTTCATCCAACCTTTCTAAATAAATGAGATGCTCTTCTTCTAGTGAAGTGTTCGGAAGTAATTCAACAACCAACTTGAGTGAAGGTATTTCACACTCAATCGGGAGAGTAGCTTCCAGACCATAAACCAACTGAAAAGGAGTAAATTCGGTTGCATTTTTAACTGAGGTTCGGTACGCCCAAAGAGCCGAAAATAACATGAAATTCCAATTGGACTTGTGGATCCTAATCATACACTGAAGCATGGTGAGAAGAAATTTGTTCATGGCTTCAACCTGCCCATTGGCCTGAGGATAGTATGGCATTGAGCTGTCATGACGTAGACCCAACTTAGAAGTCAACTCTGCCACCATATAATGCCGAAAATGGGAACCATGATCGGTAACGATGACTTGAGGGACACCAAACCTAGAAGTGATGTGATTGAATATGACTTGAGAAGTTATCTTACCGCCAGCGGCAGGTGTAGGCATTGCTTCGGCCCATTT